>SSNR01000125.1:638552-681153 GCA_006937965.1 Callopanchax toddi
AAGTTGCCTAATAATTATGCACACCTGATATAGGGTGTTGATGTCATTAGACCACACCCCTTCTCATTACAGAGATGCACATCACCTGATATGCTTAATTGGTAGTAGGCTTTCGAGCCTATACAGCTTGGAGTAAGACAACATGCATAAAGAGGACGATGTGGTCAAAATACTCATTTGCCTAATAATTCTGCACTCCCTGTAGTGTGTTCACAATTACCTTTTTTGTTCATTTAAGTTCTATGATCATGTCAGTGAGAATCTATGGCTACAACCCTCTGCACAATACGCTGTCACCTTATAAATTACTGTGCCCAGCCCACTAGGGCAGTGGTTCCCAAAGTTGGGGTCGTGACCCCACTGTGGATCCTGAAACAACAAATGGGGGTCCTAGGATGTTCTCCAGAAATAAAAGTGAATATAAAATCCTTGCTAATACCATATATTTTGCCCTTACAAATTGTTACAAACAGATGAATAAACATGGTATAATAGCTGTAGATGTTTGTGTTGCCATTATATCCTTGTTTAATTAGTTTATTAGCAGTGTTTGGCTATTTTGCTAGTGATGGTTGGGTCACGAGTCTCTGCCACTGTCATTTTGTGGGTCAGAAGCCAAAAAGTTTGGGAACCACTGCACTAGGGAACACAAATGCATTGCGGCATCAAATTATTATTACAGTGTGACACTTTTTCAAAAAGTCACATACATAATCATAATTTATATTAATATAATTGTGGTATATACATGGCACAGCCCTACTTTATTGCCATATTGTTGCTGTGACATGTGTCATCAACTTAAACAATAGTTTCAACCTGGAGCCAAGATGCCCTTTTTCCACATCAGTGGAATGGCCGAAGTGGGATGTGGGGCTAATGCTGATCTACCGGTTATGCCTTTGGGTCAAGGAGGAGAAGGTGCAGTGATGAACTCATACCAATGTTGCTGCTGTCACTAGCTGGTTACACAATGCCAGCTTCATATGTGTAAGGACACATGGCATCTTCATGGAACTTTGTTAGTCTAATTAATTCATATGATTGGACCAAAACTGTTTTAATGTAGAACCACAGTGTGACAGGGTCTACTATTTCAGACTAGACACAAACTAAATGAGAGCAGTGGACTTAATCAGAACAACATGAACTTCCAATTGTAAAAAGAAACAAAAACAACAAATTGCCTAAAAACCCCTCAAATTCTAACCCAAACAAGTATGTACTGCTACAAACCCAATCCACTGTGTTTTCTCACTGCACACCTCCAAGATGTAGCTATGCATAGCTTACCTTAGGGTCAAAGGGTAGTTTATCCTTTGCTTGAGGAGCCCAGTATTTATTAGCCAACTGAAAAACAAAACCCAAAAAAGCGTAGATAAAGTTGACATCAAGACAAAAACATATTTAATGTACTTTTAACGTTCAAATTAAGGAAGACCAGAAGAAGTAATATTAATATTTTAAAGTTTCTGGCTTACATTTTAACTTTCCTCAGTAGACCAGTTAATTAAGTCATTATTGCACACATTTCATGCTAAACCAACTTATCACATAATGCAAAAGAAAACTGTGATACAAATTTAGTTATAATACACACACACACACACACACATCTGGAATGTGCACAGTTTTATACACTTCTCACAAAAGAAGATATTTGGCACTACAGTGATGTGATATTATATTATGAAAGTAGGGTATTTAAGTAGAAGCATGCAATGGTGATTTCCTCATCTGAAATAATTTATTGAAACAAAAGCCAACAACAGTACCCCAACAAAAAACGTCCATGTCTCAATACCTTGTCATGTGCCCCTGACATCAATTACAGCTTGACAACCACATCCCATGCTGATCACAAGTCCACTTATTGTCTGCTGAGGCATGGCACCCCACTCTTTTTGAAGGGCGGCCCTCAGGTCTTTCAGGTTCTGGGGTACAGAATTATGAGCCTCTAAATGGCCACACAGCTGATCCCATAGGTTTTCTATGGGTTTCAGGTATGGAGAAAGTGCAGGCCACCTCATTTGAGGTACGGCAGTCTCCAGCAGCCGTTTCCTAATGATTGCACCATAGTGAGGCAGAGCATTGCTATCCATGAAGATGAAATTAGACCCGTGTTTTTCACGTATAAGCACAATGACTGGATTGATTATGTTAACCAGGTAGTATCAGCTTGTCAAAGTGTCATTCATAAAGTGTAGAGCAGTTCTAGCCTGGCAAGCCATACTATATACGCAGAGCAGAACTGACGGTCTAGTTTACTAGGCTAGAGCAGTTCTGGATTGACTAGACACTCTGTGACACTCAAAACTCAGTGACCACTTCAGTCTGAGAACTTCCTATCATAATGGCAATGTGCTGTAGATCAATTGTTAGGTGCGGTCTTGGTCTCATGATGTCAAGGTGTGAACAGCGTGATGAGGAGGACTGTTAAAATATCAATAGAACTAGAAAATTTTGGGTCGATTCATGGACCATAAATTCATGAATCATGAATGGACCTGTCCTAAATTTTGCTGTTAAACTTTCTGTCAGGTGGTGGTTGGAGGTTCCAGTCGCACATGTTGTTTGTCTGCTTCACTTCTGTCAGTCTGCCCCAGGGCAGCTGTGGCTACAATGTAGCTTACTGACTTTTGTTGATATTAGTTTTTGTGTATATGTATTTTTATTTTCTATTGTTGTGATTATTGTGAAAGGAAAAATATAAACACTGTATGGCAGCATGTTGGATGGCCTCCATGAAGACTAGTTGTTTTGACACAGCAAATGGAGATCCAAATAAAGATATAAATTCAAGGTTCATCCTGAAACGTCACCTGAGAGACAGATATCACTAACTTATGTGAGTAGTGCATGTGAAATTACCTGCGTGACATATTCTGCATTTATCTGAGACACTGAAGGCGCTGCAATCTTTTTGGCAGGCGTTTCTTTTTCCGTAGTGGTCTCCATTTCAAACAGCTACAACCACAATTGAAAGAAAAGCAAAGTAAAATAAACAGTTTAACATTTTGCTGCGTTTTAGAGTAAAAAAAAAAAAATTGAACGGGAAGTTCTGGAAGCAAGTTACATACAGAAAACGACACTATGTGCAGAAAACTAATACAGTTTGAAAGTTTTACACCATCCATTGGTGGTATGTAAAATAAAAAAAATAAGGCAGTTGTTCCACCACTTATTATAATTTTGTTTTTAAATCAATAAACATCATACCTTTGACATTCGTAACACAATTGTAAACGTTAGCTTTCACAAAATACAAACTTGCTAGGCTAGTTAGCCAACCTTAAAGGCTTACCAAAAAACACAATTCTAAATTAAAACGTCACTATTACCATTAATATTTGCAGAACGTCACACATAAAAAAAGACAACGCTAATTACTAACCTTATTAATTTCAAATTCGCATGAGTCGTAGGACTACGACTGGTTACGCATGTCCACATTCACAACGCAGAGCTAGCGATCAACTTCCTGAATGGGTACATCACTATAACTGTCCCCGTATATAAAAAAAAACCCGTCTTCAGTTCCGCTACCTTTTTTTTTTTTAGTTTTATTTATTTCATTCAAAAACAAAACAAAGAACAAACAGAATTTACAAATCAGCACTAAACAAAAGACTGAAAAGGAGCAGAGAGAAGAAAAAAATCGTATCTTATATTTTCTGCCCCTTTTTCCAAAAATGATTTTCACCATATTCCTGATCTTTAACTTACACATCAGCAGACAAAATCTTAGTTGATATTTTCATACTTCCTTAATACCCTCAATTTGATACATTTTTTTAAATATCGATATTTATTAGAATATTAAAATATAGTAATAAATGTGCCAGTGGGTTTGGCTCAATAGAATCTGCAGTTCATTAAAGTTTGAAGACGTAAAGGCAATAAGTAGGCAAGTCTGGCCAAATTTGTTTTAAATTATTGTTGATACTAATACATGTGTAAAATTTGCTGGTAAATAAATGTTACTACATGCTACAAAAGAAAACACATCATACTCCTAAAGACCAAAAAATTTTTAAAGTCACATAAGCTCTCATGACACATGTGGTGGGTTTTATCATTATTTTTATAAACAACAATTATATTTTTGTTTTACAAAAAAAAAAAAAAGGCAAACAAGTGAAAAATGTCCCACAAAATGATTTAATAATTGAGATTATCTTTCCTGACATGTAAGATGTGCTAGCCACAAATATTAAATATGATTTTTGATCAGTGTGATGAAGATAAATGTCTAACATTTTATTAAAAATGCCACAAAAATCTATATTATGTTATTTTAGGTTCATTGTTAACAGATTTGTTGCTTAGAAAAATCCATTTTTAAAATTAACAAGCCACCTAATTCAACAGATTTGAAGGTATTGTGTTTTAACCAGTTTTGTACACTAATGTTGATCCAATAATTATTTCTAGATTAAAAAAAGGCAATGTTTGTCAGATTTACAGACAGCTTTAGTTGTAAAATGTGTCAAATGTAAGGTTGCCCAACCTAAATCTGTTACTAACTCCAAACATTGATCTATAAAAAACATTTTGACCCATGTGTTCACAATTTGTGTTATAGGGTGTCTCTTATTAGATGCAAAACTTAAATATTGACTTTTCTTCTGTGTAAAAATATGCTTTAGGAAAATGTAAATAATACATAGTTAAATATGGAGAAAAAAAAGAATAAAATATCACAGGAAACAAAAGTAGGTTATTTAAATACCTCATTAAAGTGTAAAAAGAAACTGGTCTTTCACTCTACATTTAAATTTTAACTAGAATAAATGTTGGCTGATATAATCTTTCATTTTGGCCAATGTTAATAGACGTATAAGTATAATAGATGGATTTGCAGAGGCTTGTGGGAATTCAGAACTATTTTCATCACACAGGGCTGTTTACAGAACCCTCAGCATTTGGCAGTGTGTGTTGCATCACAGCTGAATAGGCAGTGAATCAGATAACTTCACTGTAATATGGAAGACATACTGCTGGAAATTTGAAATAAATTTCAGTTTTTAACATAGTTCAAACACTGTTTGTGTAATCTGAGACCTTAGAATTTTTTAACTAGAATTTTAAGAAGTGACCTTAGAACTTCTTGAAATTTATTTGTTATTAGACAAGCTCATCAGTAAGAAGCTTTTATTACTTGGTAATTATATAAAAGTAAATAGACTCTGGTGTTCTATTGATTACTCCACATAAATCTTATTCTAAAATGAGGAATATTACAAATCTCGTCCTCTATCTATCTCTCCAATGATCTTAAGGCAATACAGTGTGCATTTTCAAGCAATGATTTAATTAATATTCCAACTGGAGATCATTTTAGACCTTTAGTACAAACTGAAAATATGATGAAGAGAAACAGCTGTAATTCAAGTGACCACAAGAGGGCAGCATATACCAACAAACAGCACATGTTAGCTGGTACATTCACTAAACCGAGAAAGTTTAAGGCAGTGCTGCTGTGACCATAAAGACATGCTTTCACAACCCGTCTGGGGGAAGAAAACAATCCATTTGAAACAAAAAAGGATTCCAACATGAAAACAAACAAAACCACAGTCACTGAGGCAAACGGACCGCGATGCGAGGAGGCGTCTCGTGCAGAGAGGCGACTCCTGAGCCAGTCCACCCCACTGTAGCCCACTGCTGTGAGGGAAAAAAAGAGTCACACACACACACACATCAGCAGGGTTTGCCTGGAGGAAGAAACACAGTTAAAGTCCATGTGCAAGGCCGCAATGACAAGGGCCGCAGGCTGGTACACTCCACACAAAGGACAATATTAGCCACAACAGCCCATTTATTTGTGGAGTGGTTGCAGGTCAGCTTGGTAGAAAAATGTACATTTGACAAAACACATGAAAAAAAAAAAAAAGATAAATGTCACCCTGTCTTTATTCATTTAGCTAGGCGGCACAGCGGTGAGGACACAAAGAAACGTGTCTGCCATAGGCCATCACATTGGTCGTGATGAGGTTGTGAGGGTATACTTGTGGCTTTGTCAGAGTGTGTATGAAAACACGCCTGCTGAAAGACAGAATATAATGTTTAGAGTGTGATGGGAAAGTGGTGAAGTGAATTCTGGTGGTTAAGCTCCTCTGAGTGTTGTGAAAAGTTGGGTTTTGAACATGTGAATTCCTTCACAGCTGCTGCAGTTGGTCCATAATCAAAAGCAGCTCAGACGATTCAAGACTCAACAAAGAGAAGTACGAACTTTTCTATTCCATTTCAGTCATGTATAATTGCAACTGATCTCCGTAGCCTGCTGTGTGAATTTTTAAAAACTTTATTAATCAAAAAAACAAAATTTCCTTCAGAAATAAGTAAATAAGGATGATTTCCTAATAGCACATCTTGTCTGAAGACATGACAGACATTTAGTCTCACGCAACATGAGGTTTTAAAAACAATGAGATGCAACAAAATAAACTGTCCTTTGACTGTGTGAGTAAACTCCCTATTGTTGAACAGCTACAGACAGATCCAACATCAGACACTCATTTAGAATATTTACAGATGTTCACTGATATGTAAGGACACATAACAAAAGCACCCACATTTTAGTAATGATTTAAAAGCAGCATCAATCGAAAAGTCAGGATCTCCCCCTGCTGGATTGAGTTTGATTCAGCTGAACATTAAAACACACACTGTATATTTACGTAGAATCGGACGCTCGCTCTTATAAATAATTGCTTGTTTGTGTGTTTCAACACTCAATATGTGTCTTAAGGCTCTATCGGCTGCCTCTATTGTTCAATTTTTGATGACAACAATCAGAAGAACATCGTAGCGGGTGAAGATCAATAACCTGCTCTACCCTGAGAGCACGATGAAGAGAATAGCTGCAGTGAAGATGCATTCTAACTTAGATTATCAATATGGTTCATGATCTTTGAGAAAACAAATGTTCTAAGAGCGATGGCTAATGGTGTTATTTTCTTCCAGTATTGTCACACTCTGTCCACTGACATCCCTCAACACACACACACACACACACACACACTCTTGAACAAAACACACACTTGCCCTGAAGCCTTGTGTGCTTGTGTCCTCCTTCTATTAACCAGGCTGCCTTAGAATCAATAGAAAACATAAAGAGGCTTAATCTTTTCAGGTGCTTGGTGCTGATTGCCTATTACACAATAATAACACACCTATTGCCCCATGGAGCATGAGAGAGAAACCCAGTCACCTCATCCAAATACATTACACACAGCCCTGAAACCGGTCACACAGTAAATCTGAAGGTTTACAGCTGAACAGATGGTGTCAGAGGTGGTGCCGGGCCTTTATGAGAGGCCGTCAGCTAGCGAGCTCAGAGAAATTCCACCAGAACCGGTGAGATACCAGGGGATAGAGTTTATCACCTCCTGAAATGAAACACTGCTTTGTAGACTACTCTGGTGTGTAACTGTAGGACGTAGAAGTATCATCAGACTTCTGATTGAGGTAAAGTAACAGGTGCTGTGGTCCTAAACAATGAGCCTAGAGTTCTGGATTGTGAGTGGAGTGGACGCATCGACATTTTATAAACAGCCAACACTGCATATTCACTTATGTAATGTAAAAAATGAACTATTTTGTAAATCATTAGAGTCCCTCCTCCAGAAAAATCCAACTGAACCATATATCCCTAGAGGAGTCTGGTTCTTGATGTGTTTTTATAAACTGAGCCAGCAGGACAGGTGGAGGATCTGGGAGTCAGGCAGGTCCAGGACTGGAACCAAGGCCACAGACGGACTGGACTCAGTTAAAGTCCTTCTCAAACTTTCTTCAAGTCCTGAAAAACAGAAACAGTGGGGGAAAAAAACAGATAAATGTCATGAAGACTTGAGCTGGAGTTGGAAATTCAGTTACAGCTGCCAAATATTAATCAACAAAAAGATTCCATTAATCCGTCTCTCTTGTCGAGTTCTTCCTGTTATGTGTGCGTTTATCTGTTGCCTGGACAGAGAACTTGTAAGAATTTATTGAGCATTCCTGATGACAGCCCACCTGATTAGCAGCAGGCAGCTGGGATGTCGCAGCCTAACTGGTCACAAGTGTCTCCCAGTTGCCTCGTTTCTTCTGTTAGCACACTGTGAATATGGATGTGGTCACTGTGATCTTTTGCTGCATCACAGTTGTACCATCACTATTAAATATGTCAATCTTTTACATTCACAGTGACACCCGTCTAATATAATGTATGTTCAAATATTAGTTATCTGAATCTCAATAAACAAAAAAATATATACTTTATTACAAAGTGGTGACATTTGTGTGAACTTCCACAAAGTAAAATCAGTACACAGAGGTTACAAGAGCCGTTAAGCTGATAATAAGCTTTGTTCTCTCTCATTTGAAGCACACACACACACACAGCGTGCCAAACATCCTCACAAAAAGCCCCGGCTCGCTAATTAGCTAATATACGCTACGGCTTAAAATGCCCCCAATGAACACAGGCCCTTTTTGGAAGGTATAAAAAGCCTAAATATGTGTTATCAGAGCACCGCGGGAAGCAGGATCCTCTGGAGATAGCTCTCTGACAACCTAACGGGCTATGCAGATCACAGACAGGGGATGGGTTTATTAGGAGAAGAAACACACCCTTCATCACACCTTGTGCACTAAGCCTGTTTCATGTCAGGGTGTTTTAATCTTTGTACCACCGGATGGGAAATAATTGCGCTCTCCCTTTGAGTCTCTCTCGTCACAGACGTGTGTTTATGCATGAAAGAAAAAGACCACAAGGGGGGTGAAGGTGACATAAATGACCATGGCTTTTATTTATTTTAATTTTTGTCATTTTAATTTGAGGAATGGTCAGCTGTGTTCCTCTAATCCCTTTAAATAAATAGGTCAAATTAAACTCAAACCCTGTTATTTTATATTATGACCTCTACACACTGTAGTGTGTCGCACAGCTTTATTTTTCCGTATGCTTTTATTATCAAGCGCCTGAAAAATCACATTTCTTAAAACTGAGTTCCAGCCTGGGCTTTCAGCAGCTCTTCTCTGCTTTTATAGCAGCAATGTGTCCACGTCTAGTTCTTGTGACTGATAAATGAATAATTGCTTCTCAACTCGAGTCTTCATGGTATATAACTGTGATCTCAATATTGAACAAAATAATTGGAATTATGATTTATTTTTTCCATAACTGAGCAGCTCTAGAAGCAGAGGTGTCAGTGAAGGAATTGGTGGGTAAAAAAAACAAAAACCGAAAGATTAGTCTGTCTGAAATAGATGAGGCCTGCTGAGGGGTTTACTGGGCTTTTAAACAGAGGCCAAGAGTCTGTGGTTTTCAGCTTAGCTAAACTGACTCTTAAACGTGTCAAACTATCCCGTAAAGAAGATGTTAATTAGCACGTTTGGGCTCATAAACATTTTGTCCAAGAAGGACAGATAGGCTGATGGACTGAGCGGCTGAAAGTCAGACAGAGAAGCAGAAGACTTAGTCATCATTCCTACAGCAATATTACCATATGAATACATAAATCTGTTGCTGTGAGCTTGCAGGTTTCGTCAGCTGTTTGGAGCTTTATAATTCATCTCAGTTAATTAGTAACTTACTAAGACAGGATGCAACAAGAGCCTGTTTCTGTCTGGAAGCAGAATTTGGGCATTAATAGCTCTGACGTGACATGAGAACGCTTTTATTATATCGTTACTTTTAAGTTGGGTTGTGACTATTTTGTATGTTTATTTTATTTACATATAAAACTGTGAGATACCATAGTTTAAAACTGGACTTTCAGAAAACTCTTGGGTTTAGGAATATGTTGAAATTGATCCTAGTTTTAGTGTTATTAAGGGCTAAATTTGCTTTGAATTGAGCCAAAATTGCAATGATGATTAATGTGAAAAATATTTATATTTATTATTTAACAATTAAAAATGCTTATTCTGTACATCATTATTATTATTATTCTATTAATTTAAGGTGTTATTTAGATCTGTAACAAAAGTTTTTATTGGACCATGAGGGGCAAACCTTTGAGAGAACCCTTCTATCGTAAGTAACAAGTTGAGACAAGATGTTTAAAGGTTTCATTCGAACCATATGCCACGTCTATCAACTGTGAATCCTAAAGCAAGTAAATCAAGGAGGGGCAGTGTGGTCACATTTTCCTCCTCCATCTGCCTGCGTTGACAGCAGCAATCGCAGGGCTGTGGCTGCTAACGCCAGAGGTGTCACGTTTTCTCCTTTGACTTTTGGATTCTTCACCCAGTGAGCATAAGCTGTGACCCATAAAAATGCCATTGGGTAAACTTGCAGAGCTTTGCGTGAGCAATGCAAGGTAACAGATTCTACCTCGACGACGAGTCAGTAAATGGTTTTAGGGTTAACCAATAAATCTGCAACACATTTTATGGCTTGTACTAAAAAGTGGCATTTTGGAAAAAAAGATTTTAAATATTTTTATAGCTGTAATTTATTATTAGAAGATAGATTATTTTGTATAATAGGATTTTCATAAAAATCTATATATTTTAAAAACATTGTATTAATAGGCTTTGGCTCAATTTTGCTGTACCATATAAAGAAAAACTGACAAGAACAATAAAAGCTCAGCAACAATGATATAATTAGATAACAATACAAAATGCTCTGTTTCTCTGTCATGCATATCAAGACATATTTTAATCAGATCAACCTTTTCCCTATTCATTACAGGAAACCATAATTCTACGTTCTGAAAATGAAAAGTTATGTCACAGTAAAAATGACAGAAAGATGGCTGGTTTGGCAAAGATTCAAAAATGTTAATTGACTGCTTTAACGACGGCTTGACAGCTAAGTCTGCATGATCGATGTGCTCATTGCCCTTTTCTCTGGGAGAGAACATCTCTCAGAATTAAACAAATACAGCGCCGCGTTCGCCTTGACGAGATCCTGGAATCCTGGGAGCCGGAGACGGTGGCGTATAAAAGTGTAATGATGACAAAAGACTGTGCCAGCTGCCTGGGTTACTGTACATGCTCCAGACACAACAAATGACTTACAGTAATTAAACACAGGAAGAAGAGGAGATCCTCGGGGGGACTTTATGTTGATTCAACCAACATTGCCTCAAACTTTCCCTGAGATGAGAGCGTAAAGCGAGACAAGCTGTCACTATGTTTCCAGTTTTAGAAAGTTGAGTGGTGCATATCTCAAATGTTGTGATTCATCTTTTTAATAAATGAAACCAAGCTTGTTTTAAATCTTGTGTAAACACCAATCAGTTTCAACTTTTAAACAGGTGAAGTGAAGTAAAGTGACCATGTTGTTAAAGATGCTCTGGGAAACTTTGGGCTCTGATATTCATGAAGTACCAAACAGCTCAATGTGCTAAGCAAACTCATCATAGCATAACGGTATAAATCACATAACACCTGCAAAACTAATCAGGAACATAAAAAAGATCCTAAAGTACACACAGGGAAAATAGGACCTGAGGGTTAGAAGGGAAAACAAAAACAACCAATAAGGTCCTATAATCCTATGTTGATGTATGTAGGTGTTTGGGGGTGTGTGGGGTCTGCTTTGGGGGTATGGGTGGGTGGTACTGTATTGTAAATGTAATGAATGTATTTTAAGTTTGGGACCCCTTCATAAGCTAGGGTAGCTTCCTGGAAGTTCCCTTTTATGATTATGCTTTTTGTTTTTATGTCAACAATGATTAAACTCATTGAGATTGAATTAAAGCTTCACTAAGGAATCTTCAAACCAGCTAGGTATAGCAAGCTATTTTACACAAACACGTCTCAGAGCTCTCACCCCTCCCTATGATCCTTGTGTTGTGCCTCCCCTGGACATGAGACCGCACATTGCCACAGTAACCAAAAAGAGCAAAACACCAGCCATTGAAACGTTCTCCCAGGTTTTTCCTCTTTCTACATCAAAATGTTTTTTGTTTCTGCTAGCTGAAAATGTGTTTTTCTTTTTGGGACTCTGGTATTTTTTCCTAAAATTGAAGCACTGACAACTGGCCATTTCTGTCCTCCTCTCACTTCCGGGATGTTCTACTATTAAATGCACCAGGACACATTAATGGAGGATCCAAGCAGTGTGGAAGTGCGGCGCTTCGGTGAGACAGACAGCCGGATTGTCCAATCATTGCTTTCAGTCCGAAACGTATGATTAGCTGAGGGTTTTAGAGAACTGCGATGGAACCACCTCATTGATTTCTTTCTTTTTAAAAAATTACCACAATATATTTATAGCTGTACTATGTTAGAACGTTGTTAAGAGGCATGAAAAAAAAACTTTTAAAGCTACATTGTTTACCAAATACCCTATTGTTCCTTTAAACTTCTTGGATTTACTAGCCTGTTTGTGGTTAAAACTCTACATACTAAAATCTTTTAACCATCAGGTGCCTTTTCAACATCTTCCTACCTACATGACAGAAGTGCTACATAGGCAGAATGGTTGTCATGCCATTACGGTACAGCTTTGTTCAATAGCATTTTGTCCAACTATGCTAACCATAGTGCTAGAAAATAAGAACAAAACAATCCTTAAAATTGTCTTCCAACAAATCTTTATGAAAGTTTAATTTTTCCAGATTGAAGTGTGGCCCTTTGCTTTATTAAAGCCATTTTGCCTCCTGAAACAACATGCTGCTCGCTCACCCCTATCCTAAGCCTTTAACATGGCCGCCTCACTCGCCCAATCCCAATCTGAGTGTCTGCAGAGATGTGAAGTGACCCCAATTTACAATCGTCCAGTCCCATAACCTAATGGTCCACTGACATGATGGAACTACCACAAAGCTTGCGCTTCTTTAGTTGCATTATGGGTAATCTACAACAAATAAGTGGTTTTAATGTTGTGGCTGATAGGTGGTAGTGTCTTTGATGGAATACCTTGAACAATCTGGTGAACCAGTGCGTGGCTGCTTTTGTAGAATACTCTTGCACACTGTGGCACCAACTCAGCATCCATCATCTTCAAGGCTTTCATGAAAGTGGTACTGACTTCCTCTGTGATAGACTTCACATCACTGACCTTCAGGGTGCCACCAGGAACGTCCAGAGAAAGTGACAGAGAACCATTACTGCGATCAGCAGTCAGTACAGTGTGGCTCTCTATAGATCCACATGCAACTCTTGCAGTAACTGAACGAGAAGTTCTTTGGGAGGGATCACCCTTTACTGCCGTTACGTGAAGCTCGACGGCCGCCTTCCTGGGTAAGGCGGGCACCACTACGATCAATAACGGTGCAAGTTTGCTCTCAGATTCCCACATCAAGTCCTGCAAGAAGAGACAGATTGTATTCAAATTAACCACATGGGAAATTACATCCTATGTATTCAGCTACACACCACAATCAATCAAATGTAAGGCCTTCCTGCTGAGATGCACGTTGTGGTCTCTGAACACAAACACTGAGCCATCAACATTATTGTAAAGCCCATCAGAAAAATGTTACCACGCAGCACTAAGACGGGCTTTTCACTTGACAGACTGACAGCCTATCAATTAATGTGAAACTGTGAAATGACCCTTGGTAATGACAGTGTGCAAACAATTCAGAATGAATCCAACCACCACAAATAAAACACACAAATAAATTCACTTGACAACATGACAGAGTCTATCTAAGATGACTTCGGCTTTTATAGCCGATCATTCATTAAAGTTTCAATATTTTAGGAGTAAAATATATACTTTCAGAGCCATTAACAGAAACAAAATATTTTAAAGCATCACTACAATGTGGATGACTAATAATACTTGGCGTGGCTTCATCTGCTAATGGGAGAGAAATGAGTGTTTTATGTCGTTTCAGTCAGAGTCGATAGGGCAGAAAACACTTAACCCCCTTTTCAATTTGCTGGATCAATTTTCATCCACTTACACCCCACTTCTTAAGTGCTGAATAATAACAGGTTACTTACATTTTATTTTGATATTCACTCACACACACAAAAAAAAACGAAAGAAAGAATCGACAGAAGCAGATGGCAGCCTCTTTGTCCCTTCAAAAGATGGACCCGTCATGACCCAATCTGCCACGTTCACTGAAGCACCACTTACCTTCAGATTAAACTTAAGCAAACACTTGTGAAAAAAAAAGAAAGAGGGTAGGTTAAGATTTCTGAACTGTGTGGATTTTGAAGGGAGCTTGTTTGCGGTGATCAACAATAACAATCAAAGAGGCCAACAACAAAAGCCGTGTCAGCACGGACCTCTCCGCATGTCAGACAAAGTGACAGCACGTATACGTGTCCAGAGCTTTGATAAATGTTATATTAGCACTTCTGGCACAGGCTAGGTATTCTCCTGGAGGGAACTGCTCCAGCACTTGTCAATAGTGATTGAACATGGAACAGAAAGCAAAGTAGGGAGAGAAGTGACAGGACAGGGAGTTCTTGCTCAGCCAGGCTTAAAGGCCACCCTGCAGGCCTTCAGTGCTAAGGTTCTATACCCAACCAACAGTCTGCAAGGGGATTTGAGGACTTCAACGAGTGCACCAGCCTCTGGCAGGATTTCATTGCCACGACACAGTTGCTGACTTTTTCTAAGAGCTGTCGGATAAGGTTACATCAGACCCCATTTGTTTCGTTTTTAAACGTACCTACCTCGATTTAACATTAGGTGGGAAGCGGGCTCTTTTTCTGAGTGTGTGTTTCTGTAGGCGCACATGGAGTAATGGTCACAGCTCTTAGTTACTGTGTGTCTCCCTGGCAAAGCAGAGAACGGGGAGGAACACTTTCATTCCTCCTCGATCAGACATCATTAATTAAATTAATCCGATAAAAAACAAGAGTTTGATATACGACAGAGCTGAGTGCTGGAGTGGCAAGTTGGGGATGCTGGCAGGTGGTAGAATAAGTGTGTGTGTGGAAGACTTCGTTCCACTCCTCACCAGCCACTTAACTCAATCCATCTCATTACTTCATGCCACTTCAGTTCCAGGGCATGCACCGTTCCCCCCTGTGCTCGTTCGCTCTGTAGGTAGCAGGTAAAAGCGTCTACAGTTTGAATCTGCTGTGCTCAGCTCTCCACGCTGATGGGGTGTGACCTGCCTCTCCTTATGTTTGTTTTCCTTCCACCCCCTAAGTTGCGTCCATGTGCCTGGAGCGTGTGGTGGGTTTGAGGGCCGATAGGCATGAAAGCCGAACGGTAAACACGGTAATAAGGAAGTGGTGTAAAGGAGGCGAACAGCAGGGAGCTGATGGGACTGCACAGCTTACCCAGTTCCCCTACATTTCCTGCCCAGCAGGACGCCTTCAGCATGTGGTTCTTATGTCTCAGCACTTACTGTAGCGCTGTCAGTCTGCTATAATATCCCCTCCTATTCACTGCTTTATTCACGCTCTTTTCTCAAGATTCCACTCTGAGGCTTGGCGGATTGTTTGTGTAAATGAAACGCACTGGGCAATGTCAGCGGGGAGAAGGAAAGTTTACAATGATGCGGTCATTGTAAAAACACAGCAGTAGGCAAACTTAAATAAAAAAGATCCCAAAAAGTTTTGTGGTGCAATTTAGAAAAGAAACTTTGCAAATTTAGCACCAACAAAATACATCCTTTTTGTTTAAAAACAACAAAATAATTGTGTTTCTGTGTAAATTATTATTTTTGTACCCATTGTAGAACGCTTCCTGAATTGACACTCTTCAAAGAAATTCTATTATATGTCAGGGGTGTCCAACGAATGGCTCGCGGACCATTTGTGGCCCTCGGAGTGATTCAGCATGGCCTTTGACTGCAATTCAATAAAGGCAGAATCTTGGCCACTCTTGATGCAGATAACTTCTTAAAGTTTTTATGTCAATATTTAACTAATGTGAGGCCTAAAAAATGCAGATGAATATTTAAAGTAATTACATACATAAAGGTGAAGTAATTACAAATGATTGATATTTCATTAACCATGTTTTTCGGTTTTAATTCCATTTCATTGTAAACAACTCCAACCCCTCACTAAAACACGCTGGTGTGCACCATTCATAAAACTTTACTAAACACAACAAGCATTAATAGAGGAAGTGTGACCCATATCCTGTTCTTGTTGCAGCTGATGGACTAAAAATCGTTTTCAAAATTTAGCAAACAATTGACCCATTAAATCCAGGAAATTTGATGTTTTTTCTGTCTTTTACAAAACTCCTGTGTCTCAAACCCACAAACATTTAAAAATCCTTTAAAAAAAACGCAAATATATCTTGAAAAGTTTGTTCTACAGCCAAGACCAAAGTGTACTGCCTTCCATTAAAAACACTTCCCGTCTCATAAACATTACAGCAGTTCATGCAAAGTTATTTTCTAAACTTTTAAGTTTTGGTCAATTTTACATTATATGGTCACAAGTTTGTTTTATGGGTTGTTTTGGCAGAAATGTTAAGAAATTCCTGCTAGACCTAACCTATGGATGCAACAAAACCCTACATTTTGCTGCTACTGTTTTTTTCTCTTGTAAAAACCAAGAGAACTATATGTAAAGAAAAAAACTAAATGCAAAATGTACAGGGTTGTATAGGTTTATAAAAAAGCATTTGCATGAAACACTAGTAAATTTTAGAGATTGGATCCATTTTAAACTGCAGTAACGTGCTCAGACAGGCTGTTGGCTCATCAGCCATCTTGAACATAAACCTATTTCTTCAAACAGAGGCTGTTCACAAAGCCATCTAACCAAGTAAGATTGTAATGTTTATAACTTTTACATAGAAATGCACTTAGAAATGGTTGAAATAATCCTATAATAAATAATCCATGATTTAAAACCAATATGTTTCAGTGCTTGTTACAACACAAAGTGATGTCTGTTTAGCATTTATTGACTTATCACATTGGTGTCTCTGCAGTCGTCAAACCTTATCCACGCGCTCTAACGTGCACACGGACAAACAAGCTCTTTGTGGTTTAATGCAGCGTAAATACAATTTCACACATGTAGCGACTCCAGTGTGCTCCCAATTAACCCTGCGAGCTTCTTCGTCCACCTGATTAGAGAAATTATCAACGCACAGCAACTACAGGGCCCCACAGACACACCCAGCAGCTTGATCCTAAACATCAGCTTCACAGATCTCTTGTTTGAAAAATAAAAAAAATGTAGTTTTGTTTATCAGCGCAACCTCATTTGCATACATGTTGCTTATATTCAATCAAGTTCGCTGTTATTTGTGTATTTATGTTTGTATTTATCTCTTTTTCTTTTCTTTCCATGAACCAATAAATAATTTTGTAGGTTGTGTTTGTTTTCTGTTTTTTCCATAACTTTCAGGTGTAGCTTTTTACAAAGTTTAGGGGGTACAGTTCAAACTAAACAATAGATTTTTTTCTTGCATTTTCTGCAAGAAATGCAAAAAAGCCCTGTACTTTGACTGGAAGAGAATTACAGCCCAATTATAGCGTAGATTAGTGACTACTTCCTAAATCAGTTCTCTTCTAAAACCTTCCTACATGTGAGATCCTGAGCTGTCAGAGCTGCATGGTCTCCTGGTAGCGATCACAGGTCAGTTAGATAAATATTTTAAACTGTTGTGACAGGATGTGAGGAGGCACAACAGATGGTCAGTGTTGTCCATCTTCTGTGACCTCAGACACAAACCTAGTCTTTTCATTTCCCAAAGCTCTGCCTTTAGTTAGCCTTTTTAGCTGAGTGTTAAATTTGCATTGCACTGCTAAGACCTTTAGTACTTTTAATCCACTGCGAGTTGCACTGTGACAAAATGTGTCAAACGTTGTAAAGTAACAAAGAAGCTCCTGCTCTTCCAGGAAAGACGTAATGCATATATGTTTTGAAATTCAAGCTATTTCAATATGACTGGAATTTTACATTTAGTTCTGGCTTATAATATGTTAGGAAGTGACATAAAGTTGACATTTTCTCCTGTGTTGAGCTCTAGAACAAGCCACATGTTGGAGGTGGGCTCCTGCCGCTCTCCCTGAGGCCCTATTCCCATGGTTAGGCAGATTACTGTGGGAGGAGAAGGGCTGCCAAGGGAGACCGGAGCCCCTATTAGACGTACGGAGCAAGGGTTGTAAGCCAGCGCGGTAGAATGGAGCAAAGGGTGGAGGGTGGTGGCAGGAAAGAGGAGCGAGGAAGGAGGGGAGGGAGGGGGGGATAAGCTGCTCTGAGAGTTGAACGCCGCTCCAAAATGGTGTGTGGGGGCAAAGGATTAGGGGGGCTCTGAGGAAGACATCTGCTTCTGTGCCAAGCTCCGTATTATCAAAGACACCAGCGTTTCCCACATCATCAACTTTTCATGAGCGCACTCACTGGTAAATATCAGTAGCAGTGGCTTGGGTCTCACGGGGGCAGAAAGGGGTGTGAAACATCCACGTTTTTTAAAAACTATAAAACACAACTCTGAAAGGCATCGCTGAGAAACTCTGGGCAAGTTTTCCTTCTTTTACTTATTTATTGATGCATGGAGTCATTTGTTTTTTTAATCCATTAAACATGTGCTCCTCCTGTAAGTATGATCAATATGTCCTCCGCATCTATAATAAAACAGCCAGTCATCAATCCCCTTTATAACCACAGTTACATATTTCATAAACCAAAACTCGACTCCAAAGTGGCTGACCTTCTCTTCCCCTGAAGACTTCAGCATCGTGTCCCAGACGGCTCTGATCATTGGGATGTTTTGGCGTCTTGTAGTATAGCAGTGGGCCTGGACCACATGAGCCAGAGTCAAGCTGTCCATCACAGCTTCCAGAACCTTCTGGATGTGGCTGAAGGACAGCTGGGTTTGTGTGTAGGCGCCGGCTTTGACTAAATTCATGGTGCAGGGGACCAAAGCAATCTGACCAGCACAGAACACCACCTCGTCTACCTGGACAAGGAGACAAAGAAATGTGTTAAAACTGATAAAGTAGGCATGTGAGTCAACACTTGTGACTTTATGAAGTGTTCAGGTGAATTAAACAGTCAGAATGCTACATAAAAAGACAGATTTGAAGGTCAGGAGGTCAAAACAGTCCCTATAACGTATCAATCAAAAACAATGAACATAGTTTCAAAAACATATTTTAACACCGACGAAAAAGTTAATTCAAACTTCCAGTCTAGACCAAAGCAGCGAGTCGACCACCTGTTATCCTTCAAACAGAGCCACTGGCAGCTCAAACCAGGAAAGTTTGACAGGTGACTGGGATTGGCTGATTTTCTACTTCATTGAGCTGACTGGTGACTGGGGGAAAAAAAATCTGATTTATTCCCAGTCCATGAACACAACACAGGTAGTTTTTTCTATATGTCTGATTGTTACTTGATGTTTTTAAAGTCCTGCTTATTTTGTGAGACCTGTAACAGATAATTAGGGAACAAATGTGATTGTTGTTACTATCATTAAGCTGTAGTTCACCGTGCATTTAAAATACAGTAAAAAAATAAAATAAAAATTTAATTATATATATATATATATATTTTTAATAGAACAAATTATTTTACATACAGTACAAGTACAGTATGTTAGACTTAGCTGCAACTGAATGTAAACAGAAGTCTTAATATTAAAATATTTTCCTGTAACCTTTAAGTAGAGATTTACTGATTTTGGTTTTAAAGGCAGATTCTGATTTTTAGTTCTTGTACAGCTCTAATCTGCCAATACAGATTTTTGGATCATTCAAATTTGTCACAAAGAACAATAATGATCAGAATCTATTGTTTTTATTGCTGTTTAACTTTAAAATTATGATTCTGGAGGCAAAAACCTCCACATGGAAGTCAGCTTGTGTGAATTAGTGATGGTGAGTTCACAGACCAGGAAAACCATCTGATTCTTTATCTCTGCTGGGCAATATGCATTCACAGACCAAAAAAGATAACACTGATTTTTGTGTTTTTGTGATTGGTCAATCACGATTATGCTGAATAATATATATTATAGTATATAACCTGGTGCTATTTTAGAGAATTGTTTTAAATGCCAATGTTTTATTATGAATGCTGTCAAATGTACTATTACAAAGTATATATGTTTGTGTATGTTATCAATTACAGGTTTTAGAGATAAATAAGGCATAAGTCAGGACATGTTGGTGCATTTCAAGCTATTTTGAGAACACAAGTGAATGTTTGTGGCATCTAATAAAAAATTCAATTTGCCTCAATTTGAGCAAGTGGCCTCAGTTTTAAAATAAAAAAATACATCTGGTATTCAATTTATCAGTACAACATGAAAAAAAGATTTGAAACTACAAAAAGAGCTCTGTTTAACTGTAAAAGTTCTCTATTTAGCAATGTGCTATAATCAAATTAACATTAATTATAAACCCATGTTTGATTAGCAGTACATTAATTAACAGGTTTCATTTCCCATTTGTCAGCATCTTATCACTAACAACTTGTATTTCACACGTCTAACACAACCATGTATTCTCTTAGATGCGTGCCAATATATCTCAGTGGCACCAATGTTATTCATAAGCATAATTAACCATGTGATAATAAGCTCAATTCTCTGTTAAATACCTCAGTTAGAATTAAGCTCTTTGAATAATGAAACCTGAAGAAAAATCTATCTGCTTAATGCGGACAGACGAGTCGGCGTGAGGGGTGGCATTAAGGAGGTCAGGCCTTTAGAGACCCGTAGAGCAGCAGTGTTTGAGGTTGGATGGCTTTAACCCAGGACACTAGCACTGGTCAATGCAAATAGATGCGTATGGCATGCTAAGAGTTTCAGAGACACACATATGCACACAAATCTTTAGAGAGAATTAATTCATACATGAACAAGATGGTTTACCGATTATCAAAATGTGGTGTTGAGTGAAATTGGAATCAACCTAAGGTAAAACTTGGGACTATCCAAACCTAACTTCTTTTTCTACTTATTTCAAAAATATATATTTTGTTTTATTTGTTCAGATCAGAGTGAATTTGACAACAAAGTCATTGCAGATGTTGGTAGAATACAAAAACCCTCATTTAAAGGTAGAACGTATCTAACAGAATGTTTTCCATTTCTTAAGCGTGTAAAATCAGGTCTTTTACAGAAAACTAACAAAACAAGATGTTAGCCACACAACTGTTTAGCTAGAGGGCAGACACTGTCATTGCTATTTCCATAATTGAATGGGTTAGCCATGATCCCCAGCTCTTGGGTTCACTTGTCAGCTTTGATGAAGCTTTAGCTTCCATCTCTGCTGCTACAAATTACTGGGATGGTGTATGAGACAAGAGATGGAGGGAAGACAAGTTAGAGAGGCTCGAGCGAGCGAGAGGGCAGGCAGGGGAGGGAGATGAGGCCCACACTGCTTTCAACCATTTGGATCAATCACTGGATCATTTACCTGCTAGCGCGATCTGCCCAGGAGCCTGCATTACTGTGACTGTCTAACATAAAAGCCGGATTCCCACACATCAACAACAAATTGTCAATTGGCATTCCATTTATGAGGCATCAAATGCCATCATATCCACTCCAACAGAGAAGAGGTCCATCAGGTTGGACGTGGGGCTGCAATCTTTTAACAAGCTCTTCCACATGAAAAGTGCTGGCTGCATTCAGAATTCATAAAGACCAACTACCATTTGTCAATTTGAATATCAAAAGGTGCAAGCGCGGGGCCCCTTGACTGTTAAAGGCATTTTCCCATCGAGTCTACCGAGCAGGTGTGTGATGATCAATTATTAAGCATCCCGCTCTGGTTACTCTTAGTGGGAGGTGGAATTGAGGATCTGGGGTTTTGTGGTCTCTGTGTTGATCGTGGATGGGGGAAGAGAGGCAGTAAAGAAGAGCGAGCGAATACTATTTACATAAAATTAACAGTTCAAAAGAATGCGTTCGCACACCAATCAAACTTGTTAATTGACTGTCAATGGTGTGTCCCTGAACATACAACACAACTACATTATTCATCTAAGGCCCTGACAGGGAAGACAGTCCAATTTGCATGGCCGTTCTAAACGTGATCAACAACCACAATGCCACATGCATATTTAATAGGCCAGAGATGGGAACCTTTAATATTCATAAGGGTCAAATAATTGCATATGACATTAAACTTTCTTTAACAAGGTAAGTATTTTTCAAATGGTAGTCTTAGTGGTCTAAATGGCCCAGAGAGAGATGGGATAATGTGCTGTCTTCCAAGGGGCACAGACAACAAATGCAACATGTTTCTGCTGCTTTCTTTTCTGTAGTTCAGCTGGCTAAAATGTTAAGATTAGTATTTTTCCATGACAAAGCTTTAAGTGATAATATTCAAGTTTCCCAGAGAGCCAATAACAAAAATCTGACTTCAAAACAAACTTTAGAACCATGTTTCTACAGTCAATAAGTTCAACGAACTTCCAGTTAGTTAAAACCAAATGTTTTCTTGTAAATTAAAAAAAAAAACTGTAACTGATCTGTTTTTTCTTTCACCCTGTGGTTAAAATGGCATATTTGTTCCACAATGAACCTAGTGACATATCCAAAGATCACCAACCACAGAGGCAACAGTTTTTGTCTATGAGGCGTAGACAGTAAGTGCTCAGGATAGGCTTTAGCAGTGTCTCATTTCAGATTAGAGCATCTGAGGTGTTTCTAATTGCAGTTTTTTTTTAAATTTAAAGGGCTTCCAGAGATGACCAGACGGTGCTAGACTACATTCATATTGGTGTTGGAGCCCTCTGGGTCCCCCATCACGTTAAGGACGTCTCAGAGTGTCATTAGCGGAGCTTTAGAACGGTGTAGATGAACCAGGACGGCACGGATAAAATGACCTGGTATTGACGAACAGTCAGGTTTTTCTGCCTCGTTCCAAGGACAGAGAAAGGTGGAGAATGGCTCCACCATTCCTATCAGATATGCTAATGGTCACATTTCTCCCCATTGAGACTCATACATAATTTAACTGGAAAAATGATAATACAAAATGTGTAAAACAGGTTAGATTAATATGTTTTCTCTTACGCAAAAAGCTTTGTAATCAAAGTATCGGATAAAATATGATTAAATAAACTTTAAATGTATTTTATATTTGTGATATCTCAATTCATTAAAAGACTACATGTATTAGGTTATAATATAAAAAACATACATAACACAAGAAGCATTATTTGACATTCAGGCAACTTTTAAAAGAACATACTTGGACATAATTTGAACCCTAATGGTGAATTCCTCATGTGCAATTTTCAAGACTTTTCTCCCAAATCACTCTTTTTAGTAATTTTCTTTTGTTCTTTCAAAGAACAATATTCTACAGTTGAAACACAGCTCAGAAAAATCCAAAATATGAGGATCAAAAACTGTGGCAGAAGTTTTGTTGTATGTATTTAAGTGCATATATTACTTCCTTTTGGCAGGGATTTGAGATGCGAGGCCCGTTTAATCCCTGTGTGGTGGATGGCAGTTTGTCAGGGATGTGTGCAGTGATTCCATCTTGAACCGGCTTCAAATCTGTGGGGTTCTTTCAGCATTAGTGAATTCAAAGCAGATCACATTTGGAAGTGGGAAATGATAAGAAATGGGCTCATGTTGTGCCGCACCCTGAGGAAATCCTGCCTCCTCTGACACCTCATTTCTACAAACCTTTCAGGAGAGCCGCAACCTTTCTCTCTCTCCTGCAGAACCTTTGGGTTTGTTATTCTCCGTTTAAGGCTTCTTCGGAACAGGGAAAGATATTAGCCCTTTTCATTCTCCCCCTACTTTTTTTTTTCTTGTTAGTGCTCCAGTTTGAGCCTAACCCTTGTATGCTCATCTGTCACTAAACATTAGCGTTTCTTAAACGGCGACATAAATAGCCATATGAAGAACGCAAGGAGACACAGATTTCTCAGTGTGTTCTCGGAGGTTTAAAAAATGCACATGAATTCAGAAAACAAACTTAAAAAGTACATGGAATTATGTTAAAACATTTAAAGAAATGCTTCAAATTACACAATTATATTGAGTCATTGTTAAGGCACCATGTGGTCAGTCTGGGGATTGTTCCCCCTACCCCACCCCCTCTTTCAACGCTTTTATGATCTAGTTTGTATTTCTACTTTTCTGTTTCTTCCGTCTGTCCTCGACATGTCCACTCTGTAGACATTGAACTGTGTGGAGCTGTAACACCGCAACGTCAGCTCTGGTCAGCTTTATGCTGGTCAGGAGCTGCCACTCAGTACTACACCCAAGGTCAGAGGGGCCTGAATGCTCAACGCTCAGGGACATGCGTCTAAAAAGGCACAAATAAACAAATACATGTTTTTCCTTCCTAAAACTATCTAATATGTTCTTGTGTTTTGCTGCATACTGCTACCGCTGCTATGATAATGTTAGAAAATATGTTGAGATAAATCATAACAAATACCCAAGGCTGATGTAATGAAATCGTCTTCTGCTCTGGAGCGCTGTGCCACACCAGAATCGGGCAGTGAATGAAGAGTGATGGAGGGGCACGTTTTTTCATCGGGTCGGGCAAAATGCCCTGCTGCCTTCAACTGTCCCGACCTCACATTTTTTTGACAAATTGGTTGTGAGGCTTTTACGACTGATGCACATATCGCAAAAATCATTTCTGCCAAGCTTCCTCTATGACCTGCCCGTGGGACATGACAAGCCCCTCCATGCATCGCTCTATCAAGCCGAATCTTTCCAGGACAATGCAAATTATGACAAATTCCATCATCCTGCATTATGCGCTTTCCCGCTAATCTCCCTAATTCGAGAGAATCGGGGAGGGTCTCGCTGTTTCAGCTGAGGGGCATGTTGTCTGACTGAATGATGCTGAAACTGCAATCCTCATCCCCCGTCCTGTCTCCCTTCCCAGCTGTGACCATCTCGTCTCTTCTGTCTTTATATATTTTGCCCTGTTTTTGTGAGGCTCCATCTTTTGGTCTGGCTGGTAAAAAAAGAAGCACCAACCTAAACCTGGGCAGAAACGAACACCACACACAGAAATGCAACAACTGCCAGTACTGTGAAGCTCAATAAGTTGGTATGAGTGTGATACATGCAGGACGGTGCCACAGTAAGGAAAATCTGTTCAGTATGAGACATTATGAAGGATTATGAGTCATATTAGTCTACTTTTTAAAATCAGTTCTATGTAACTTCACCTAAAACACACTCAAACACACACACACGTCATTGCCTTACTGATGCTGTGTGACTGTAAAGGCCAGAGCATGCAGCTAAGTGTTCACAAATAAAAGGTAAAAAAGCAAAAATAAATGCAAGACAAAATGACAGAAATATGGCACAAGGAATGTAGAAAGACAAAGAAATGCAGTTCCTCTTTTTCTCAACAGATGGCAGTCTGGTTGCATTAAAACAGCAATACTTTTAAACTGCTTAAACCACAGTTCAGAAGGAGAGATGGCGTCAAGAGACTCCCTGGATTTTTTTTCCTTTTTATTTTTGGAATTAAACAAAAAAAAAAAAAAAAGAGACATAATCAACCCATAAATGTTTCCAGTAAAAAGCAAGAAAAATGTGGTAAAAAATATTTTAAAACTCTATGTTATCTTGGTGTGAGATTGTTAAAAATGCGGTTTATTTTATCAATAAATGCAAAAACGTTCAGCATGGCTGAAAAAGATTTTAAAAATTGGATTAAAAAAACCTCTTTAGGGTCATATTCATATTTATTTTAATGAGCGTCGTTTTGCTGAAAATACTCAACAAAGAAAATAATATTCCCACTGATAAAACACTGTGTTCTCAAAATGTTCTGAGCCCCAGATGAAAAACACAGCAAATATTAACATTTGCGTCAATGCACCAGATCTAATTCAATAAAATTTGACATGTAGTAAATAATATGTAGCCCATATCACATGAACAAACTCTTACCCTGAACATCTCTGTTTTATTACACTCCTCTCACTGGTGGGACGAGAAATTCCCTTACATTATGAATCTATAGTATCAATAACAACATTATATTTAAAGCAAACATGCTGACATAAAAAAACACCTCAAATATGAGGCTGTATATCATTCATTTCCAGCAGTTTCCTCTGCAAAAAAACCATGTTTTAATAACAGCAGCATTTGGAGCCTGAATGACCCAAGTTAAAACTTAATCCTCTGAAGAATTGTTCAGTGTGAAATTTATGGTGAAGTGAGAGGTTGAAAATCAATGAGACATCAACACTAACCCTCTCCTGAGTCATCTGTACTACAGCTAAAAAATTATAAGGACAAGGTGGCAATTTTTTCAGTAGCTGAAGGTAATAATCATTATTTAATACTTGCAGAACAGCAGAGGCTTAATTACAGAAATCATTGGTGAGATCTCCTACAACAAAGTGCTGAATAGAAGAGACAGTAGGAGAATTTGTTGAATTTTGATCTGTAAAATCTGTCATCAAACACTCGAGCACTCTATTTAATTTTGTTGTAAAACCTTTAAGTCTAGAAATTAAATCAGAAAAAATTCTCAGACACACTGTTTTGGATTCAAAATAATTAGTAAATTGAGCAGGATAAATGTTTTGTTTAATGGTGCTGGTCTCTGTATAAAAATCTTATCCGGATACAGCCCATGTTTTTGTGTGTCAACTGGGTGTGTGTGTGTGTGTGTGTGTGTGTGTGTGTGTGTGTGTGTGTGTGTGTGTAGGCCCTGTCAGCCATGCCCTCTCGTCACTGCAGGGGGAAGAAACACACCCGGGCAGTTCTGAATATAGTGGCTAGTTACCATAGTAATGGGATGGTCATACATCTCTCCTCTCCCAGACAGTGATGGAAGTGGACAGGACACGCCGCTATGCTTTTTATCTATGCATCTGGTATTCAGTTATTTCATTCTGCAAATAAATATCCACGCAGGCCACCCCACCTCTCCTTCTACTGGATTCTAATATCGGGGTGAAATGGGAAGTACATAGTTGGATATGGGGTAATAATTCACACATGGGACTACAAATAATTGATGTGTTTTGACTGAGTGTTTGTGATTGCAATTGTAATAGCGCGAGTGTCTTGGCAGATGTCTGCAGCGATGGGATCTTTACATGATGCTTTTCAGATGCCTTCTTGATGTCTGAACCGTTCACCCTCCCAACACACACACACACACACACACAGCTCATCAGCAGTGACAAAGTGAGAAGCAAACAAGTACGATCTCATACACACACACACAAATGTAGCATGCGGATCTCCCAAATTAAAAAGCAGTGTCTGTCATTTATCATAAGAAATTATATTCAAACACTTTAACTGATTGCAATTATCTAAATATTATTAAATGCTCGTGTACGTTCCCCAAATGGACACATGCCATTTTCACAATTTATATTTATTTGCCTGATTCACCAGAGAACACTAGTTACTTGAGGGATACCTGGTCCTGCAAGAGTCTTTGCAGTAGTAAAAACCTGCCTACGTGTAGAGACACACGTGTTCAACTTCTGTGATATTTCTGAGTGTTTGCCTGTACACCACGCGTGAAAGAAAAAAACGGGACGATAGCATCCTGTCCGAACTTCCAATGGCTTGTTGACATGAACCGAGGCAGTCAGGCACCAATAATACATGAAGAGCTGTTCAAAGACAATTAGGATCAGTTGTCAAGGGCCGGGCCCATTAATGAGTGGGAGTGTGGCAAGGGCCAAGGCAGAGGCACAGCGCAGGCAAATGCGACCGCCTGAGAGTCGATGCACTCTGACAGATCCAGTCCTTCCCCTGTCCTCGCCTGGTACAAGCTGATACCAGCCTGTGCCCACGTGGAGCTGCAGCAGCAATAGCAGCACGGGATGCTACAGCGAAAGACGCAATGCCTTATGAAAATGATGACCGCCAAGGCGGCTCAGCCTCCACGCCGTCACAGCAGGAGAGCAAGGGGGGGAGACAGGAGCCTGGGAGGATAGTGCTGGAAGCAACATAATTACCCTTGCTGCTGTCTACCACTTCCCATAAAACTGCCCCCTCATCAGATTAAAAAGGTGCTGTGATCTGACCTCTCACATATACGTGTCCACATTTAGAGACACGACTTCCCATCCCCCTACAGCAGCTCAGCACCGTCCTACGACGAAGCGAAGACCAAGTGTCGAAACAAATATACTTCTTAGGAAATGGAGACGTATCAGAAGAAGGAGGTGGAGGATAGACAAAAAAGGTATCCATAGTTGTAAACATGGAGATAATGTGTATTTTGAATCTGAATGTCTTATGTACTTCCTATCAGTCATGAGTGTATTACAGTGACTCATTTTATCAGAACAGCTCACCCTGTCACATAGAGTCTGCCACAAAGAGCATGCAGGTGTGTGTGTGTGTGTGTGTGTGTGTGTGTGTGTGTGTGTGTGTGTGTGTGTGTGTGTGTGTGTGTGTGTGTGTGTGTCCACATGTGTCCCTGCAAGAGTTGGCCTCGGGGCTAACAGCAGACATGCTTCTGTGTTCAGGTCTTGCTGAGTTTGATCAACGCGTTTCCGATTTGTCCAATCCGAGCGAAGCCAGTTGACCCTGGTGTTTGGGAACAAGCCCACAGAGGTGATGTGCAGAGATAGGAACTAAATCAATGCTCTCTGCGGAAAGGCTTTGAGGTGAGGCTCGACTGTCAGTCAAAACCTCTCTGACTCCCCAGACAAAAGGTTCAACTCGCTGCGCACAACTCAGGCATTCAGGCAAAGAAACAACGAGCCTATTCTGCCGGCGCCCTCAGTGAAACGAAAAGGAAAAACAAATCTGTGTTAACATCCTCCGCTGCAAATGGGAGCAAGTAACTACACGTGCCGAAGAATGCTCTGAGCTGCTTTCAATTTTATAACTTCTAAAACTGCGAAGCCTTCAAGACCTCATATTTCATCAACTCAATTACTCGACAACTGTTCTCCTCCTGGCCCCGCCCCCTTTTCCTCCCTGCTTCATCTCCCCTCCTCCTCAGTTGGAAGTGATCATTTGTTCTTTTATTAAACTTGATAACATCCCTTGCATTGTGTGAGCGTGCATGCCGGAGAGCCGCCCCTACTGTTCTAGCCTCCAGCATTTCGTATTATTGGTGCATTATTTCACGCATGCCCTCCTCTTTTATCAAGCGCTTTTGAAGTAATGTTAATAGACTAGAAAATTGAGACATTTATGAAGTATGGGCCATGTTTATGAAAAAATCCATAACGTATGACAAGGGAGAGGTGAGATAAAAGCAGGGTTTTAATAGATTATGGCAAACAGGAGAGAGGCATCAGATGCTGACAGGCACCTCCTCCGAGACACCTCATATTTTATGGGATTAATTTTGTTGTATTAGAAATGAAGTTAAACGTCCTAATTAATCTGTTCGTGCTGCATGAATACCTCCCCGAACGCAGATGCATGCGCACACTGTTTTTTAGCTAATTGCTCTTCTGTGATAATTGAGGTGGATGTAGTCTCGAGATGTGAGATGAGGAAGTTTGTAGAGCCGTGGTGTTGGGGGTGTTTGATGAGATGATGGTAGAAGGAGTGTTGTTGTATATTGCAAGCTGGCTATTTTGAGGCAAAGAATGTGAGAGAACAAGCCATCCAACTAAAGCAATAACCCTCATTTCTGTGCTTTATTTTGAGCTTAAATTTTTCATTGAAAATGAGGATGTAAATCAGCTAAATTCTCTTAAAACACTTCTGGATAATGAACAGTTAAAACATGCATTGTTTTAACATTTCAAAGCCAGCAGACTCAGTTGTTCAATTTGATTTGAGACCATTTTTGTTTTTTCTTCTAACACTTTCATATGCATGAACATACTGGGAGATGTATATGTATTAAAATTAGCTAAATAAAACCGTGTATTGAACATATACGTTTTTTACACAGTCTCCCTCGTCAACATGGGTGGCCAAACATGACATTAACTCAGCCTGACCTTTTAACTTCCACTCAAAGGGGCTGGACAAAGTTCAGCCCATTGTTTTTAGATATTTAGACTCCTGTAAGAAGATTATTCAAATTCCACCACCCGCCTTGGTACACCCCCTCCATTTGATGCTAATAGGCGGCGTCAGATCTACTTCCCTCCTGACTCCTCACCAGTCCACTTTGACAATTTTCAAAATCCAATGCAAATCCTATCGCTGGCGCGTGCAAGACAATCTCCCACAATATTGACTGTCACTCACAATTAGGAGATCGAGGCAAAGGGGTTGGTATACTCACGAGCAACCTGAGGCTGGCGCTCCCTAAACACACCCCACAGAATGTGATCAGTGAGTATAATTTCCTGGCAAATATCCCAGGGGTGAGCCACTTGCCTTAACAGGAAAGAGGAGATGTTTAACAACCATTCAGCTGATCGTCCTTCTATTCAGACCTGCTCTGGCTATTGTGTTTGCCTCGGAAAACGTGCCTCCAAAGGGAATGTGACCAAATAGGCAGCATTAATTTAAAAAGACATTGGGGGGGGGTTCAAAATCATTCAGTCCTAGACCCCTGTTGCTAACTCTGGCTTCAATAGATGATCAACCAATTTAGTTCATCCGCTGGCTTATCGGTGCAATTTTTTGTTATTAGTCCAAACACATTTCCGTTGAATAATATGGATTACTGATGGCTAAAAACCCCAACTCGATTCTGTTAATGCAACGGAAATGTTTAAAAGCTTCTTCCACTTACTGATAAAAAACGTCAGCAAACTTTCTTTTAAAAGCATGCCATTATATGGCTTTTATTGGAATGCTATAATTTGTTTTGATATTTTGCAACAAATATGGATGTCTAAAACATCATTTGTTTTTTTATTATTATAATTTGACTGGTGAAATACAAATGTTGTATTGCTTACATCTTAATTAGATTATTTAAATAACGCCTAAAATAAATCACAGCAAAATTTATAAAAGATTCTTGACAAATAAGACAACAAAGCAATTAAAACTTCAACAATTCTAAACCCATAAATTACTTGATTTAATTGTGCTACAGTACTTGTTATGGTGCAGCCTCTAAATGTGTCAATCAAGCAAAAAACCAACATGACAGTGCAAAAACAAAACATAAATTAAATAATTTTTTGTCTTTGTAGCTTGGGGCTTTAAACTAAAGCGATGCAGGATTATATATCAACATACAATACATCAAGAACCCCCCAGCTTTGACATTAAAAAGGTTAACTAATTCCTCTAAATCAAGTCAGATCTGAATCTGTCATCTTGCCAGAACAAGTCGGCATTCAGTCGGCTTGCCATTTCCGAGAGCTGACGCTGAGAGACATGACAAGCCAAGCAGACAGATGAATGGATGGATGGAGTTTGAAGGTCCAGCATCCATCACATGCCAGTACGATAAGCACTTCCTCCATGCTTCCACCAACGGCAGCCCCTACATGTGGAGACCTACAGTGGCTACGTTCTGTGAGGCCATTTTCTGTCACTAGCCATGTGCTGTCTCTCAAATCACTGGACACAGTTGGAAAAAAGGTATAAATATGGCTGGACAATAAACATAGTGCTTATAGACATGCTTAAAGTATAGGCTAATGGCTTAACTGGTACACAATAAAGCAAACAAAAACCAGAAGTAACTAAATAGCCAATTGATTTATCATGTAAAATGGAATTCACTGTCATTCTGAAGTGTGTTTTTAATATTTATAAATAATAATATGTTACTCATTGTAGGTAACTTTCTGTAAAATAAAGTTTACATTCAACAGAACAGAAAAGCTAACGGCAGGTCTGAAAATTCCAAAGTTTCTGTGATTTTTGAATTTTGTATAATGTTAATATTGCATTACACAGTTATTTACATAACATTCTATGGTTATTTCTTAGGTTAAATATCATCAGCAAAATGTAGCACGTCATTGCCATCCAGGGTTCAACAGGTATAATTTTAGTAAATGGAGATATACAAGTACAATAAAGTTCAGTGGTTTTCAAACATTTCTAGATGTGGGCCAAAATCACCGAGTTGAAAGCCTTCATCTTCCACCAAAAAGACATGTTTTAATGTTTAAAATGAGAGAATAAAATGTATGTTTATCATTTCTCTTTATCTGTTCAACAATAAATTAAACATACAATATTTTAATGAAAAAACAAGAAATTATATTTGCTTTTTGTAGAAAAGGATCTGTGAATCTCTGTAGAGCACAATGCATAAAATGAGTTTTCTTTATTTTCCTTAATAAAGGAAAACCATGAAAGTCCCTGGATTTGAATGGTCGATTGTTTTCTAGTTTCGTGGTCTAGAAAAAAAATGTCACTCCATTATTAGCAACAAGAACAAGATACAAGTTTTTCTTCCCCCATTAGCGCTTGCTGTATTTAGTCAAGTTTTCTGAATTCTGCTCACAAGCCTGCTTTTTAGTTTGTGGTCCTATTTATCATGACATTAAAATCAAGGCAATAAATGTAGGGAATAAAAACAAATACTATGTTTAGTCAACTTTTATAAGATTTTAAATTATCTGCATTTGTTGTTGGGCCTTACATGAATAAAAACCTATCCTTAAAAAGTGGATCTGCATCAGTATGTGCTGGTGGGACAAAATTCTACCATTTCTGAATTGTAGTTGAGGGCCCCGCAAAATACCGCCAAGGGCCGCAAATGGCCCGCAGGCCACGTTTTGGACAATCCTTGCTTTTTTTAGGGCAGCAACAATCCACCTTAGTCTTGGCTGTGCTAGCCATTCGCTTATAAGGATCAAGAACATAAATTATATTTATCCAAACTGAAGCCACTCAGGCAGCAATCTACAATGCATTAGATAATATTTATTTCTATATTTCACATAGAGAAACACTTTAAAATGGCAGAAATATCCTGTTGAATAAATCAACCCAAAAGTGTCGCTGCTGCACAGAACTGAATTCACCCTCTAGGCATGTTTAAGATCATCAATCCTTGAGCAAATCTAAAACCATTTATTAGTTAGTAAATAGGGCTCCAACACCACAATTTTATTTTATCACCTGCTCAAAAACCACAACAAAGAATACAGAGACAGTCAACAATCAAAAGCTGCAAAAGCAGCATCGAGTGTTGGCGTAAGCGCTCATAATAAACTTCAGAGGCTGCAACAGGCTTTTACTCGTCGCACACCATGTAGCCCTAGCTCCCGCTGATGGAAGGATATCACTGCTGCAGTTGTCAGGCACATCTGCAACGATATGGGTTCAATCTACACAGTGAAAAAACATGAGTTTTGTGAGTTACACTTAAACTGAGATATGAAATGACCAGCTGAAAACACATGACTAAAGTCATGTTACCTGATTTTTGTGATGCATGTCAGGATTCACAAGGAGGTCTTCAATGCTTCGTATGTTTATCGTTATCGGGATATAAAATTATCTATATCGGGATATAAAATTTTGGCCATATCGCCCAGCCCTATTAGTAATTGTTTTCAACAATGGCTGGAGACACTTTTAGAGTCTCAGAAAGCAGCTTTTTTCTCATTGTGGATTGCTGTAACTCTTGTCGCTATGGTGTCACACAGCAACCGTCACCAAGGAATCATCAGGATGGAGACAACTGGGTAGTGATGAGCGATGGGGGGTGAGGTCTGCATGCTTACTCACAGTGAGGGGGTAATTGTATCAATATGTAATCATGCTAACTGCGCTGAAGAGTTGTTAATACATTTTTGATCAAATTAAGTTATCGAGGAGAAGTAGACACATTGAGAGACCATGTTTGGGTCGCGTGAAGAGCCAAACACAGCTCTGAGCAAGCAAAATCATTTTCTTGTTTTCTCAATTTGCTATGAATATGAATGATAATTAGCAGTGTGAGAGATTAGACTTTTTTCCGGCGGCACCAGCACTCACACACAGCTGACTTTAATTTCATGTCTCAGCGAGGCTTCATTGAGGAAATCAAACACTGTTGGCATGTTGAAAGCAAACCCCGAGTCTGCAGGTTACATCTCAGGAATCCAAACTCAGCTTCAGTGACACACTGCTGAGATATGCTGTTGAGCTCTGAACGAACAGCTAATCCACACATGTTCTCACTCATAGATGGATTTGGCTGAAGGATCAAGGACAGTGTGGAGGAGATGGACACTATCCTTGTTGACAGTACCTTGACAAGTGTAATCCTATATAATACACACTCGGTAAACACAACACCAAGCCAACCGTGCAACCGCGGCCCACACTTCCTCTGCTCTGCCTTTGAATTCAACATTCTTTCGAGGTTTGAAACAATATAAAAGACGCTGCTTTACAAACAAGTGCAAAATGAGGTTCATGCTGCCAACTAGAGAAAAAAAATTCTTATTTGCAAGGAAAGGCAAAATCAGTCATCAGAATAATCTCTCATCCAAATAATGATCTTATGCATCCACATACATTCACCAATATCTGGGTCATGTTTATAAAATATCTATGAGTGTCAAAACAATGCACAATGAGGGCTGCTCCATTACCCAAAAAAATCATAATCATGATTATTTTAGTCAAAACTGCTATTAAAAATGTATGACAGTAGGTGGCATAGTTTAGATGTTTTGTTTGATGAACAAAACATGGACAGATATCACTGTAGAGGGTTAAACAAAACTGAGAAGAGCTGCTACAGAAGCCAATGAAAAAATACCTTAAATGTGAACATCTACATTGGCCCATCATGACTGAAGACAAACTGAAATGATCAGATGTTCAGAACTGATCAGTCAATCAGAATTGTGCTTATTTCATGCTGTTCACAAATGTGATTTTTAGACTTTGAATAGATTTTATTTTATCATTACTTAAAAACACAACCTAAAAAACTGTGGTAATTAAACTTAATTGAAGCACTACATAAAATATTACACATACATACATAAGTGTACAATTTCTTTTGTTGCTGCCACCAAATCAATCATCCTGTCAGCAATGCTAGCAAGCCCATTCCCCTGTTGGTTAGTGAGCCTTACCCTGAGGGCCTGGCTGTACGGCCCTATGTTAGCCGGGGCCCAGTGGGACAGGCTCTGGACATGCAGGGTTTCTTTCTGGTGGAAGCAGCCTTCCTCAAGGGGCTCGGTCCAGTCATGGAGCAGACAGTCCATCTGCAGCAGCTGACCAGCCGGCAAAGCTGCCTGAACACAAACCCTACATGAATACAAGAGGAAACTCTCAATGAATGCTGCACTGACAGCGACTCAAATAAAGAATGCCAATAAACAAGAGAAAAATAAAGAAAAAAGTAAAAACTACATGTGTTAGAACCTTTACCTGGCCGGTGGGTTTGTATCGAAGTGTTTCTTGTAGACTGCATTGAGAGGAGCGAAGTCTTCCATGTCCCTCACGTACAGATGAACCAAAATTATGTTCTTCAGCTTCCAAGACCTGCTGTCCAGCTCACCTAGAGACAGGCAGCGCATTCTAAGTCACAAGTTTCAGTAACAGAACCTCACCTTGATTGAGAAAGTGTTGATTATTAATGATTATCAGCATAAATTTAAAGAAACAAAGAAAAATGAATGGCATTGAATATAAAAAGTTTAAAAAGTATAAAACTGGAATCTATTGCTTTAAAGTGGTGCTTGTGGCCCCTCTAGGAATAGCAGTGTGTGTGCATATTGTTGGTTTTAGATGCAAACGCAGGCACCGATGCTCAAAGCAAAAAGTCTTTCTCCCTACAATCATCTGAAAGAGCTTCAAGTTTGTTTTTCCTTTTCCAACACTGGCGTCTCACACTACTTCGCCCTCATACAAAGAGGTTGTTCATTAAATATTAACTTGTTTAATATTGTCTCTGCACTGTGAAGGCTGTTCAGCCAAGCACCGCCATAAACATTAAATATGCTTTTCATCTTTTGCTCTTCTATCTCCATCAAAAAGAGAATAAGAAAAAAAAAAAAGAGATGCATTGTAAAAGTGTGCACTTTTAAAGTTCTGCAGGGCAGAAATGATAACTCGTCCAACATGGCTGCATGTGTGTATGTGTGTTTGAAAAGGCTTGGTTTGGAGTTAATTTGAAATGCTCGTCCTTGTACGGTGGCCAGCCTGCTATCACATTCTTTTGACAGACAGAGTTTCTGACACACAGAGTTTGCCTCCAGAGTTGACAGCGCTTCTGAGTAAGGAATGAGTTCTCAAGCTCTCAATGTGTAAAGTGAACGCAGCAAGTCAAATGAGAGACAACAGAGAGAAAAAATAATACTATATAATAACATTTAATAGTAAGAAGCAGCTTAATTGACTTCTAAACAAAATAAATATTTATAAATTGTATCAAATATGTGATTTTTGTTAGTTCACTTGCATGTTTTTCCGTATAACGTTTGTTCCAGTGATATTAGAGGACAAATATTAATTTACAACAATTCTGCTTCTTTGTCAAAGTTTAAAAATAGTACCTTGCCCATATTAAATAGCTTAATGACTAACTTTAGTTTTGAAAAATAAGAATTTATATCTTATAGAATAAAGTTCATATGAACCATAGCAAAATTGAGAAGATTTAGGTTGTTTTGAGACAGATATAATCCTCTTGAAGAGCTAATAATGGCCTGTCTAAAGAGATCATATATCTAAAATGAATTAGTAATTCCTATTTCACAAATTTAATAGCACTGCACAGGAACTTTATTCTTATATACCAGTGGTCAGCAACTGGTGGCCCGCAGGCCAAATCAGGTCCTCGACCTACGCATTTCTGGCCCCCTATGTGTTTCTGGCTACAGACTTGCTGTTACGTGAGTGTTTGTGTACTAGGGTTGGGTGATCAGACGAATCTATCGACCATCGGTGATGGGCTCAGCCATCCCAGCTTCCCAGCAGCGGTGATTTATTTACTCACAGACAGACAGGACGGCAGCAGCTTGTGTTCAGAAAATAAATGTATCTAAATAATATCCATGGTGTGTTGGGGAGTGAAATGATCAGAGACTGGCTTTTTTCCAGTTAAACCGTGTTTATGCGTCGGCCACCGGTGTTAGGAATATTTAGCGAGTCATAACACCGGTCCAGTGTTCATCTGTCTTCAGCTAAGTATGATAAACGACAAAAACAAAATGAAACTAAAACTGAAATACGAATTAAAAACCCCTTCAGTGAACATTGCTTCTATAAAATAAATCTCCACCGCAGCTTGAAGTCTTTTTGAGCGATTTTGTGACGGGAGAAGCAACTGATCAGCTGCTGCTAACTGCTAGCTCTGTGTTAGCTTAGTTATCACTCAGCAGAGGGTAAACACTTCATGTTGGAGCTCTTTGCTGCCACTATGCGTCTGTTTAAAGCCAAAGTAACCCCAAACAGGCGACGCTGTGTTTTTGAAAACTATTTCCTCAATTTTAGGACTTCTGAGTTCTAATTTGGCAAATCCATTAGTGTGCGTTTACATTGCTCTGCCCGCAAATATGCCAACATGCCACCTGCGTGAATAAATCGCCCACCGTTGATCTTTGAACTGACGATGGATGATTGGGAAAAGTTACACATCGCCCAACCCTATTGTGCACATCGGCCTGCCCAGTCCCTAAACATTAACATTTAAACACATAATGAACGTTGGTCTGGGCCGGTATCAAACCCACTCTCCCAGATGGGAGTCAATGTCATTAATCACTAGGCTACGGTGTCTGTGAGGAAAGCACTGTAGTTATAATGGTTTTAACTTTTTTCAGCTTTTCAAGGTTGACACATTGAAAATAAGATTGAGTTACATTTATATTTCAAATATGACAAACTACTGCTCTCGCTGTAGTAAAACATCATCAGCTCTCTGCCTTTAAAATCATGTTCTCAGTGCCTTTTTACTTAGAGCACCGACAGCTCTGCACTGCCTACCCAGCACCCAGCAGCTGTGAACAGCGAGCAGACGCAGCCCACTAGTGACACAGAGCGACAAGCCCGCTGCTTCATATTTGAATCATTCTCCATTTCCTTGTTTTATCCTTCTTGCTACAAACTGGATGGGGGAGTCACGTGACTAGCTGTGACGCCGACTCAACTAGTCAGCGTCGCAGCTTCTTAAAGGGACATGGACATCAGCAACTTACTCGCATCTTTTCATTTTTAAAATACCGAACATAAAATTATGGGCAATATGACGTTGGTAAGAGTTATAAAATTCAGTATTCAGTTATTTTCGATTTATCGCCCAGCCCTAGCAGCAATATACCTTGGAGTTGGCTGAGCTCAGACTAGCCGTTAGCTCATCAGTCCTGAAGGACATAAAAGCTAGTTCTCTGAAAAAATTGCTACAAAAGAAGCTATTTACAAATAAAACAGTATTTATTTCTAACTTTTACACAGAAACACTCTTAAAAATGGTAAATAATTTATTTAAGCTTCAAAATAAGCAAATAAAATATCTACAAGTATACCGTGTGATCTTTTGGTTTTTAAAATGTATCATTATTATTGAAGACATTAAATAAAATGAAATACTTGTAAATGTATTTTCCTGCATGTGTTCTTACTTTGCAGCTGTGTAAATGCTGCTAAAGTCTGTCCGTCAATCCCAAGTTCTTGACTTTTCAGTCCACTGATGCCTGAGATCCACTGGAAGCCTCTGGAGCTTCTTCTTGAGCAGGATGGGGGGCTGTCTGTGGGAAGAGAACATAAAGTGTCAAGTTAGAATTTTATTTTATGTATCTTACATATCTGATGTTGAAAACACCAGATATACTGCATATATCATGTAATGTGCTTGATCAAATCTTTTGATTGTTTTCTCATTAGTTTTTTTTTTTTTTTACAATAGAAACATATCTTGTTTAAAAGCCTAGGCATGCATACAGTATGTGGTTTATGACAGCAGAAAAATTAATACTGAGACTGTCACAAACACACTCCTTAAATGACAGCTCTTGTCAAACAATCGTTCAAAGGCAGCAGCATTATGATGCTGGCCACATATGACACAGATCCAGAGAGCACAAACCACACAAAGATATCATCTGACACACACAGACGTAAATACACACTCATGCATGCATGTCTACATGTGCGTGTCTCACAACAAATGAATCTCACCGTGGCCCCGCTGACAACTAAGGTCACAGTTTGATGTAAATTCGTGCTGGTTGTCTTCAGCTTGATCAGCATATTCCACCTCCTCAGTCATCTTGTCAATGGCGCTCTGGCAAGGACAACTACCATGGGGCAAAGCTCTCGCCACCACATCCTGCAATAAAACACCACAGGGAATTCATCAGGCCAAATGCCCACCAAAGAGCACAGAGCCTTTTGCAAAGACAGACAAAATGCTGTATAATTAGCCAACCTTTTTTCATGCAGGCTGAATGAGTGTGTGTGTGTATCAGTCTTACACGACAAGGACCCAGACACACATAACTTCAAGGTGAATGAATATGAAACAACATGCTAACATATTCGTGGTTCAGGCGAACAGGGAGTGGTGTTTTCTGATACTGTAGATTCAATCATGCTTGCTGTCAGTCAAAACTCCAGACTAGATGGGTGAGACACATTTTGGATTTTACGATCTTTTCTTTTTCATCTGTTTACTTGTATTTCGTGTCTGCTTCCTGCTACTTCTTTAAATAACAAATCATTACCATTCTCTCAGGCATACATATTACCTGCCAAATCTTGCTGGGGTGTCACGCATTTAAATACATATTTCACATTTCCTGAATGCTCCCCTCACGCTGCCCGACACTCATTCACCCCCCTCGTCTCCTGTCAGCCGCATTAGGCCATATGATAATCAAATTAATTATACTTCAGCCCCTTCTCTCCTGGCCAGCATGAAAAATAGCTTGACTAGCATTAACGGAGGGCAAATGATGGTGGTCCATCCCCACCCCCTGTGCTTGGTGCCGTTTCCTCTAGTGCTGGTGTCACCGCAGATCTGTCACCCTGACGAGAAGAGCTTCGGAAGGCTGAACCAGGGCAGGTTCTCCCCTGGTAACCCCCCACCCCTTACACCCACCCACCCCTTCTCTATTCTACTCTTGCAGGCTTCGGTTTTCCCTGCTCTTCCTCCAGCAACCTAGGGGGGGCCAGAAGGACTGCAGGAGCATGCAATGTCTATGTGATGGGGGTGGTAGAGGCAGCGTGGGGAGGAGGAAAAATACATAGCTCAAGGGGGTGAGGCTGCAGGGTCGCAGAGGTTGCAAGATGTGGGTATGTTTTCTGTCCATAACAGTCCCATCCCCCATCTAACATGTAGATGTACAGTAAAACTCTATGTGCATAAACATGTGCATATTATTGCATGATGTGCAAAGAAATGTGTTGTTGTCAGCAGGAAACTAATCTAAGAATGTTTCACCCTAAGAATCATTTTAAACTAGACAATTTGAAAGAGTCGTTTAAATGAAAACAAAAGAAGATATTCAGCTGCATTATGACTTTATTTTTAAAAATTCAAGTACTCTTAAGTACTCTTGCAGGGGGAAAACCATGAAATCCAATTCAGCTTCCAGTTTGCCAAAAGCCAAATCCTACACCTTCCCTGCAACCCTTGCTTGTGTCCTCATAGTCAGCTACCTGAATGCAAAGTGCCTTAATGTGAGCAGACATGTTTATTAAGCTGGGCCTAGTTTCAGGCTGTGGCGAATATTGCAGACGTCAAACTAGGCCATGTGGGGCTAGAGGAGCAAGAGAGAGGGATAAAAGGAAAAGCCAAGAGCAAGACTGTGTGAGAGTGAGTTAGGAAGACCTTCTGGAGCTGAACCCTGCCCCGCAGAGCTGAGTTTTTCCTCTTTTTGACAAAGTTATCAGGCACCAAAGGGTTGTGTTCTTGTAAATTATTTGGCCCTGAAAGCATTTTTAAAGTAATCATTTGCAAAGTGGTCAAAGTTTTGCTTGTGTGTTTATTGAAGTTGCATTACACAACAATGTTTTCATTTGTAACACAACTAATGGACGTTAGACTCACTTCGTGTTTGTTCTCTGTGTGCATTTTGGTGAAGCGCAGGTAACCAACTGGTGCAAAAGCATCTGCTGAGTGGATCACAGTCTCTGCTGCATCGCTGCACATATAGAAAAACAATTAAAGAACTCTGGGAAGAAGTGTAACGATGTTAATTCCACTGGATTTTACTCACATGACGATCTTCTTTTTGAAGAGAGGACAATCAACAGTGAAGGTTTCATATTCACCTCCTTCTCCACAGATATGAACTCCATATTTGTTGGAAAGCTGCTCAGTGACAACAAAACACATCTTTTAGATACTATACAAAGATTCACACTATGCTAAATTATTAAAATGTTGAGGAATTTACAGCATGATCGAGCAGGTGTTGTGCTGTTATTAGGTAATTCCTCTTTACAAATTTCTTATATTATCAGCAAATGAATTTGAATATCAATCAAATCACCTGAGTCATTTTCCAATTATGATTTAATTTTTTAAAGTAAAAAGCTATCCAAACCATTCTGGCCCAGTGTAAAAACATAACTTCCCTTCATTGTAAAATCATGAATGAATTGTGACTAACCACATGGTTTGGGAAGCTGCATTAAGTTTCCCCAGTCATACCCAGACCCGATTACTGCCAGACCTATAGAAAATGTTTAAATCACTTTAATAGAACCAGTTTTACATCATAAAGTTGGTTAAAAGATCTCAAAAAGCAACACATCCTACCCTGGTCTACAGAAATTCCAAAAACGGAAAAACCCAGAAAGAAAAACTAAAGTTAGTTCAGGTTAAGGTCAAATTCCATGACTCAAAAATAAAATGGAGATTGAAAAAAATTACATGGGAGAGTTCCAAGACCAAAACCTGTTTTGATTTTTTTTAAATCAAAAGTACAAAGACCCATCTCACATTTGCTGGAAAACATCTTGATGATCCCTAAGAATTTTGGGAAACATTCTAGATGAAGCAAAAGTGAAACTTTTTGTAAGGTGCATCTTCCGTTACATTTGAAGAAAGACAGTGCTTTTCAAAACAACAACAGTCAGAAATGGTGGTGGTAGTGTGATGGTCTGGGGCTGCTTTGCTGCTTCAGGATGTGAACAACTTACTGCAATTAGTGGAACCATGAAGTCTGATGTTCACCAGAAAATCCTCTAGGAGAATATCTGACCTTTGACCTTAAACAGGTCACTCATGCTACAATGTGGCTGAATTAAAACAATTGTGTAAAGAAGAACGGGACAAAATCCCTCCATAGATATGTGGGAGACATTATCAGTCATCACAAACACTGGTTTGCAGTTGTTGTTGCCAAGAGTGTTACAACTAGTCATCAGATTTAGGAGTCAATTACTTTTTTCACATAGGACCAGGCTGATTTGAATAGCTTTTTCCCCATAATAAATTAAATCATCTGAAAACTGCATTTTGTATTTACTTAGGTTTTATTTGTCTGATATTAAAATTTCATTGCTGATTCTAAAATTCATAAAAGTGTGTAAGTTTGTATTTAAACAGGGTATCAACAAGTCTACACAACCTGTTTCAGATGGGGCTTCATATCAGCCAAGGATTTTCCTAAGTGCTTTTCTGGATCCAGGCCTGCCAACCATGTGGAAAACACACAAGAAGATAGAGAGACACACACATACACACACCATTGCACACAAACAAATGAGTGGAGGGAGAGAGAGAGAGAGAGAGAGAGAGAGAGAGAGAGAGAGAGAGAGAGAAAATGAGTTCTGATCAAAAACAGAGAACAGTGATTGAAGATGACAGGCAGGGAGGTTTACGGGCAGTCACACAAACACACTCGTAAACCTGCACCTTGGTTCTATTTGTTTGACTTTGCAAGTAGTGTACACAGATCTCTCTGGGTAAGGGCAACAATTTTCAATTGCTGGCCACAGACTCCCCCAACACACCCTTGCTTGCCGCCACCCCCCCCCCCCCCCCCCCCC
>SSNR01000125.1:681180-697569 GCA_006937965.1 Callopanchax toddi
CCCCCCCCCCCCCCCCCCACTGGAAATCTTGTTCCCTTTGAGAACATAAACTCTGGAAAGAGATCTTGTTTATTTGTCTTATTCCTCCCCTTCCCCTGAAATGGTGCATGGAAGTGACTCACAGCCATGGGAGAGAAAAGAAGCAGGGGAAAAGAAGGGTGGTGTGGAGTTTTGTATGCATACCCAATGGTGCCACACTCCTAAAATACAGACTGAATGACCCCCACTCCCCAGACAATTCAACAAAAATAAGCAAAGTTGCCACCTAGGAAAAGAAGTACAGCGTTTCTCTATTTAAAGAGATCTAAAATCTCCTACTTCAAAGAAAGTTTAGTGCATTGATCAGTATAATTTGGGGATTATGTGCATATTGGAAGGAATGAAAGAGCAAAAAGAAACAGTCAACAATGTCCTAAGCCTGTTGAGCATCAAAGGAATGTATTTCTTTGCAACAGTGAGTCCTGATTTTGTCTTATAGATGCTTGTGTTTGAGGCTGTCATACTGAACTCTAATTCACCCTGTTGCTCCTTTCAGAGAGAAAGTGCAGCCTACGATTTCCTACTGCACATTCTTCACCATAAATAAAAGGGAAAAACAAAACAGAGTGCCAGGTGCTTTCTAGAAAGAATAGAACAATAAAAACATAACAGGACATGAATGTAAAATGCATAACTTGAGGAAATTACAAACAGTGTAGTTATTTGCTTTTGCCACCATACGCATAAATAGATTGTTATCAAAAGAAGTTGTTAAAGTCAAAAAAGTGCTTCTTGATGCTTATTCGTGAAAGATGGTCTTATTCTTCAACATTTTCCATTTACTACTTTCCAGCTGCTGACCAAGTGATTGACATAATCATTAACAAGTAACTGATGACCTATACTAAGTGATGTGCGGTTGTGACAGTGATGCCATGGCAATAAAAAAGTAGTTGCTGCATTGACCTATTAATTTCCCTGAAAAATCCAATGTAGCTCCTCCACTCATGGAGATCACATGGTCCTGTTCATTGACATGATCATGTGTTTAATTAGATGAATAAAGTTAATCCTAATGTGAGAATCTCTCTTCTCTCATGGCCTGACAACCTCAAAGGTTAATGTGTCATCTTCAAGACCCCATGGGGAGCAACGGATGGGAGACGAGAGAAAATGGAGAGACGTGAAGGAGGGATGTCTCATCCCATCTTGTGTTCATTTTAATCCCAGCTGTGTCTCTCCTCCAGGTCCCTTTGGTCCAGTGCGACGAAGGGAAAGATTGAGGACTGAAGCAGTAAGAAGGGAGGGAACGAAGGAGGGTAGACAGGGTGCGGAAAGACAGAATGAGCAGCCCCCTTATTCTCTTCCCAGGGGATCTGTAGTCTTAATTAGTGTGAGAATATCTAATCTCAACATCCTCTCATCTTAACCCTGCCACAAAGGTAATAAGGAGGGTGAAAAAAAGTATTAAAATTCAATCCAATTAAAATATCCTCTTTAATTAGTCATGCCTTTTAACAAATTTTAAAAATTGGCCTCGAGTTGCTGTGGGTGTGCAATGTTTTTTAATATGTTCATTAACTTCCGAGCTCTTAAATTATATATGACACATGATTTGATATTAGCAAGGAGGGAAGAGGATGACTGAAACCTAGAAAGACAGGAGTAAGTGACAAAATGATACAAAGATGGCATTAATGTGGAGCGATTTCTCCAAAGACCACTTAGCACTTGTATGAGTGTTTTTTTAATTGATGTTCCATACTGAATCAACCATTTGTACCTGAAGATAGCTTGAATGAGCATGCACTTGTACAATGTATGCTTTGCAAAGTCTTTAAGTAGCCACCGTTGTAAGCCTTCAGCGATCTAACACCACTCATTTACATGATCTTCACATCTCTGTCTCCTCTAAACCTGTTTTACAACTTGACCTAAACCCAATTACCTAACCTCATTATGCCACATTAAACCCAAATAAGCCCACTAGAAGCTGCCATTAGTCTGCCACCGGAGACAGTAAGACCACACTTTGGAGAGACGGGAGCTTCCCTAAGAGAGACCAAGAGGAATGATTCTATTTTAAAAGGGCTTTTTACCTCACATTATCCTATAAAACTCCAATTAAATTCAGTGAACTTTAAAACTAGGGATTCTTGTAATGAGAAAATGCATTTTTTAAAGCACCGTCGGCATTTAGAAGGTTGATATTAAGGAGGAGGATAAAGTTAACCAGAAAACGAGGACGATCAAGTTCGTCTTTGCATTAAAGGGAGAAAGAAATGTAAAAAGATGTGAAGTGAATAACATTTGTCCTTTCACAGCATTGTAATGCCCTATCTGGACATTTTAAGTTTGGGATTAAAATGAATGGTACTTTGGAGCCAACAAGTCACCAAAATACTGCAGACTAAAGACACACCTCCTTGGCATGATGAGTACTCCGAGGTAGCTGCTGCATTCAGGAGCAGGACCATGTGTTTCAGTACAACACATGAACTGCAAAGAAAGGGCTTTAGGAAAACTAGAAGCACCAAGACTTCACCAAAATTTCCAATCTCTAGGTCATATTCTTATTGAGCAACTGTTAGAAATGCAGGAACAAGGCAACATCTCACAACCTATGTGACCTAAAGCAGCGGTCCCCAATGTCTTTTGTGCTGCAGACCAGTTTCGGGTTGAGCAATACTTCTATGGACTGGTCGGTGTGAGTTCATCCCAGGGTGTGTGTGTGTGTGTGTGTGTGTGTGTGTGTGTGTGTGTGTGTGTGTGTGTGTGTGTGTGTGTGTGTGTGTGTGTGTGTGTGTGTGTGTGTCACTCACACAGCCATATAAGTGCTCCTTTGCAGCACCCCGCAATGGGAAATAAAGATCACGAGCCGCTCAGCTCACTCGGCAGCTTGTCAGTAGTTGATCATGGCCTGAAACCGCGACATACCAAACCGGTGCCCAGGCCAGATTATTCAGACGTAATCAATAAATCAATTTAAATAAATGTATTCAGTTGTTCTGATGACCCGGTACCTCACAGACTGGTACCAGTCCAAGGCACGGTGCGTGGACCTCTGACCAAAAGGATATATTACCATTCTCCACATGCTGCCACACATTGTATGATTTCACTAGAGGTCTTTTGGTCATGTCCTGAAATAGAGTTGACATCAAAAGGAGTTTTTTCACAAATGATTTTAATATTATGGTTGATGGGTGTTCAGGTAATGTCATCCATAAATTTATTCATGTTCTATTGCTTATCCAAAGTTAGGTCCCAGACAACACAACGACAAAAGTAACCCAGCTGGAGCAACCTACTGCTGCTACTCTTTCTCAATGAGAAAGTCCTTTAAAGCCATTTGTATTTGGGATCTCATTCTTTAGGTCATGATTCAAATCTCATGATCATAGATGAGGGTTGTAATGTAGAAAGACCAGTAAATTGAGAGCTTTGCCTTTTGGTGCAGCTCCGTCGTTACAACAAAGCAGTGCAACATCAAAATGACTGCACACGAACGCACAATATGTAGATCGATCTGTGGCTCCATCTCACCATCTTTATGAACAAGATACTAAGATCCTCCACTTACTCACTCCTAACACAGAGGCTACATTCAGTAAAGAATCAAAGACTCCAACTTGGAGGAACTGCTTCTAATCTGGGCCACTTTTCAGTCAGCTACAAACCACCCCTGTGGACACTAAAAGTCATGGTTTGACCCAAAAAGAAAATATTCTATTTTTATAATAAGAAAAAGCTGTATAAATTTGAAAAACTAGTATACTTTGTAAAAGAAATAACTTTCTCTGAACAAAATTCTCCAACAACAACAAAAGAAACTTTTCTTTACTCATAAGAAAAGGCTTCTTTCACTTCCATCCTTCCAGAAGTCAAAGACAATTATCTCCAGACCATTATCTTGCTTCATTTCTTTTTAGCAGCCATGATTGGTCTTTTAGCCCTTGAAGAGGTTAAGTTTTTGTAAACCAACAGCAATGGGTTACCTATTTAATTGAAACTTCTTGTGATTTTGCTTACAGAGCCTAATGCCAAATTAAAAGCTGGGAGATTCTAGATAGCGTCTAAACTGAGCTGAGCGTAGTATTACGGATATCTGCGGGCTGTCTAAAGATCTGGTGTGCCAGCTGACAGCTCTGCTTTAATCCCTGCCTTCAGAGAGAAAAGGCTGAGTAAATTGGATTCATGATGTGAAACATTTTAGCCTTTAAATGGATGAAATAAGCATCTCCTCCCTCGTAGGTGAGCCGTATCAGCCTTTAAACAATGCTCAAAAAGACCCCTGCCAAAACAATGGGTGCTTGCTATCATCTAATCTCCGCAAGACAGACAGAGGAATACAGAAGGGAAATCAGAAGGAAGAAAGGGAAAGTGGCATGGTATAATGGATGATGAGATTAGGGTTATGTGTGAAATTTGTCAAGCTCTTATCTGAAATTCAGTGAGTAGTATAATAGGCAACATGAATTGTGCTGTAATCTCATTGAGATGTTATCTGTATTTTTTTTTTTAAATAAAAATCACCAAGAAAAAAACTGAGGGTAATAATAACCTTGCTAAATGGCCACTCATAAATTAACTGTTCAGTTTATTTACTTTAATGAGTATCCTGATTTATTTACAAATAAAAAAAAGTTTAAAGTTTATTCTTTAAAGGAACTAATCCCTCATTTCCAGTCACTTCTCTACTGTATGCCACACACAGACAGGTATAGAGAAAGAGTTACAACAAAATATCGTTATTGACATCAGAGGGGAAACAAAGGGAAATGTTAGGTTTAGGATACATACACTCCGTTTCTATATTAGTATTCACGCTAGTAACACAAAAACAGGATCTAGATTTTGTTAGTCTTTTAAAAAAAATTTTAAACATCTGACATTTCATGTTATTGTTTGTCTTCTCTAGCTTTCTATAATTACTGAAAACATTTGAACTTGTTTAGCAGTCAGTTAAACAATATGATGTCAGCCATATGATAGTCATGAAACAATTACACCCCGTAGTGGTTTTTAAATACCTCCTTAAGTGGATAAATGGTATATTACTGTGGTGAAAAAAAATGTAAACAAGCATGGCATGAATGTAGGTTATAGAAAAGAAAAAAGTTCTAGGTTATCAAACAATTATTGACAATTATTTGCAGACACAAACTACTTCTTGCATTTTATTTTCATGAAAAAAAGAAACAAATAATAAAATGACCTGATTAAAATAATGTATGTTTTTTCTTAACAGATAGCTAAAATAACCTATGAATAACCCAGGCATTCACATTAAGAACATTTTTGTTAAATGTCATTATTCTGTCTTTGATCATTAATTGTCCTTTAAGGATAAAGTAAATTCCTTTGTTGGTAGCTCAAAGGCTATATCAGTGTGAAGGGTAAAAGTTCATGCAGACAGACTTTAATTTCACACATGCCAATTATCCCTGGAGCTCAGGACCAATTAACTGCAGAACCTGCACCCTGATACATACCTGCACTAATCAATCAATTATCTAATTACATGAATATTTAATATTAGCTTGTAGAGATGCCAATTAGTGAGGTTGTCTGAAGAGATACTGCATTTCAAAGGCAGTTCCACAACAACACAATGCATTCCCTTATAATTAGAAATATTTCCTGACATTTATTTGCATAAAGTTAAGGTGGCTGAACTTATTTCCCTCCATTAGACTTGGCATCTTCAAAAAAAGGTTTTTCCTCCTTTGTGTTTTTTACCCTTCCATCTGCACACAAATAGATGTTTGGAGCATTTGAAGAGAGACTAAAAAGAATAACTGATGGGCATTATCTTCACTCTTAAAAATAACTAATGAAGGAAAATAAGGCTGAATATTATCATTATTGAGATAAAATGATTTAAAAAGCTGTGGTTTGGAGTTCTGATGCAGGCTTAACCTTAGCTTTGTGAAAGTTGTTTTTGTCTTTTTTTTTGAGGCACAAGTAAATCCCTCAAACTCTCCCTCTCCTGCTCCGTCACACAAACATACACACAAACCAAAGCCCACCAGGTACGCCCTTCTGTCACCCAATCTTCCCAAAACAGCACACCTCGCTGCTCAGACCTGCTCCCACCAAAGCTGCAATTATGAGTGCTGCCTAAAATGCCTCAGGTGCTCGCCCCCTATTCAATTCTCTCCTTTCTAATTACTACCGCCCTGGGACAGGTGAGAAGTCAGGCCTGATACGATCTGCTCTTTTTACTTGTAGCCAAAACACACACGTACGCACACAAACACCTACAGTGCGGACGCTGAGACACACACCTAAAGGCACCTGAGGTGATCTTCCATTCTAATTATAATCTTTCAAAAAAATGTTGGGAATTTGCTTTTGGACAAAATTGTGTTTGGATTAGGAAGCTTGGTAGGGGTTAGTGGGGGACGAAAGCTTGAAAAGTTGGGTGTTTTTGAAAAAAAGAGCACATTTTCAGAAGAATAAATTGACATTATGGCTGATCTCTGAACAAGCTTTTGAAAATACAATTTTCAATTAACAAATAATAATAATAATCTCGGAATAAAATAAAATAAATGTTTACTGATATCATTCCTTATTTGATGGGTATCTTATGAGTTATATTATTTATTGCCAAAACACGCTTTATCAAAGCCATAAAAATGAGAAATGGCTGCAGCAACTTAAGCATCAAAGATAAATGGCTTGGCGAGTGCATTCCATAAGGGGTTATTTGAGCAGCGTTGAAAGATATGCTAAATATCCTCGACACGTTACTCAGCTTTGCAGGTCATCAGTCAGCCATGCCCCCCCTTCCTTTTCCGACTGATTGCTTCCAAAGGTGACAACAAGCACTTAACGGCACACAAACAGTGTGTATATAATCGCATATCTTTGCACGCAGTTTAGGAGTAAAAAGAGCCGTTTGCAGCTCTGATTATTAATAATCATTGGTGTAGTCAAAAAACATCCAACCTCATTGTCAAGCAGGAACAAGGATCTTAAGATCGTGTGTATGAGAGAGAGAAAAGGAGAACAATTATAGTATTTATTCTGTTTTACAGTAATCTGATCCTCCTGTCCCAGGACTTTGAAACAGAGCACTAAATTAACCTCTCACCTCAGTACTGAAGCTGTTTAAAAATATAAATGAGAAACACTTCTTCCCTTCATGGACCATGTACCTAGAGCCATGCATGTGCAAAGAAATTCAGCGTTTTCACATACATTGCAGGTATGTGTTAATCACCAGTGAGCTTCCAACCATTCCTCCACCCTCCCAATATCACCGTGTAATCCCAATTCCCTCCCGTCTCCTCCCTCTGTGCTTCTTATCTTTTCATTTTGTTCCCTGCTTCAATACGTATGCCGCCGGCACAAGTCTTAACATCACTGCTAAACCACAGATGAATGATTAGAGTTTTACTCTGCTTGTCTCTCCTTTTCTCTCTAGTTACACCACTCTTCTCTATCACTGTCTTTCCCTTCTTCAAATTCTCTTCTTTTAATGCCGTACACAACTTGACTGATAAAATTTAAAAGAGGAAGCAACTTACTAGTCGTAACATTTTCTAGCTGGGATGCAAATAGAAAGGAGAAACAGAAACTAACCAAATGCAGCAACTTTGATGAGGATAGCATGCACGTCTGATGATATCATCTCAGAGAGGAGCGACTCTTGGTCTCGGTGCCACAGGTAGGCCAAGGGCTGCAAACCCAACCGCATGCATCTATGGAGCAGGTGAAAGGCATAAAAGTTAATAATAGTTTACAATTTAAAAGATTCTTTAACATTTTGATTGAACACTTTCTACATTTTAATTTTAAAAGAGGACAAACACAAAAATACTAAATCTATGGATTCTCTTTCAAATACAGTCACATGGAAATGGAAGGAGCCAAACTACTGATAAATATTGACTCTTCAAAAAGTGCTTTAGATGTTTATGTGCATGTCTAAATAAAAGTAACCCAAATTTTGTTTTTGCTAAAGAGAGAAAGTTTAGAGCTGCACTGTGTGCATTTTGAGAAACGTTAGATCAGCGCAACGCAACCAGTGAGCAGCATGAAAAACCTGGTGGAATAAAAGAAAAACAAAGGAAAGGCCGGCTATTACATGTGTGTATTATAACAAAACTAACACTTTTTATTTTTGTTTTTCCAAAATCACAACAATGCAACAAGTATCAGTTTCATCCCTTTTCTTTATTACTTCTTAAAAACACAACCGCACCATAAAATCAGAGCTAGTCCAAACAAAGTGGCATAAACAAAACATAGTGTGTGTGTGTGTGTGTGTGTGTGTGTGTGTGTGTGTGTGTGTGTGTGTGTGTGTGTGTGTGTGTGTGTGTGTGTGTGTGTGTGTGTGTGTGTGTGTGTGTGTGTGTGTGTGTGTGTGTGAGTTGAATGTGTTGAAACAAAACTCAGTCCAAGTTTAGAACACACAGCAAGGTAAAGATTACAAAGGATATACTCTTTTCCTTCTCTGGTACACAGAATGTGCGTCACTTGAGGCCTATTTGCAGTGAAAACGTGTGCACGTTAAGCACAGAGTGTGCTCTGAAGCTTGAATGTTTGACTTACACATTCTCCACACGGATCCTCTGGTAGTCGGACAGAATGGCCCCCACAGACACTCCCTCAATACCCTCCTTTTCCTGTGAGGCGACAAAAAACAGAAAAAACTTTTGGGGACTTTTCTTTTGCTAAAGCATAAACAAAGTGCACTGTAACAACACCTTTATATCACAAACTTAATCCAGTGATTGTTTTTTTCAATTCGCAATGGGCTTACAGGAACAATATCAAATGTAGCCACACACATCAGTGAGAAAGACAAAGAAAACAGATTTCTGACAGCTTTCACTGGATCACGATCCTGTGGGGATGTTTACACTCTGGTTGTATCAAGGCCTCTCCGGTCCACAACATACCCCCTGGAGGTTTGTACACATGCCTCTCAAAGTGAAATGTGTGTGTTTATGCGTCCATGTGTGTGTGTTCCTGGAGGCACAAGGGAAGTTTCTGCACCTTATCAACAGTTTGGACTAAGTAGGAGATTAGTGCATTCTCTGCACACCCAGCTGAAAGATGGAGCCTCAGCAACAACAACCCCAACAATCACCTGAACTTTCAGTCTGAGTGGCATGTATCTTTAATATCGCTAAAGGCTGATCTAATTGCTTTTCATATCGTATTTAAATTTTAAAAACAGAGCAACAACAATGCACTTGAGAGATTCTAATACCAAAACAGGGTTGATGTGAAGTGACAAACGTGCAGAAAATCAAGGAAGAGCTCTGTGCTGATGCAACTACACACTTGCTCATAAATGCCTTCGTTCCCACCTCCAAGCCCCTCCTCTACCCACACACACACACCTGCAGATTCATTAGAATGTTACATGGGCTGTAATTAGAATGAGAGGCAAGGGTATGAGCAGTGGAGAGATGCCCGAGTCTCCAGTAAATTACCTTGTAGCCATTATCAATTTCCCTGGCTACTGGTCCTTAAGATAACCCCCTTAGCCCCCCCTCTCCCTGTGGTCCCTTCCTGCAATTTTTCTCTGCCTGATAAACATGCTGATTAAAGCGAACACGGTGTAAACCTTTGATACTTTCCTAAATGAAATCCATGCCCTGCCTGGGGCCTGATGCTGAGCTGAAATGCACTGCGCCTCACGCACACAAACACACACATAGGCGTTCCAGCTAATCAGATAAAGGATGTGCTCTGTGTGTGTGTGTGTGTGTGTGTGGAGAGAGAGAGCGTGTGTGGCAGTATATGTGCGAGCTGCCTTCACTGTGCAGCAGAGGATGTGAGGTATAAATCTAAACACATACAAACAAGTCCAGCCAGAAATTAACTCTTTGACCCAAGTTAACCACCGAGGTATCTTAAGAAGGGATTTTCCTCAAGTTTTAATATCTCTCTAGTGAGTCCAAGACTGGAACATACATTAGAGTCAATTCCATTGCCCAGTGACAGTAATTAAGTCAGACTGATAACATTTCAGGCCAGCATAGAGAGAAAGGGGGCTGCAGGCGGTGTCATGTAATTCTAGGTAAGCCTTGAGGAAAACACTCTATTCTAATACAATGATAACCTTTTCCCTAAATGCAACTGTCACTCCCTAAAGAGGCAAATTAGGAGGTAAAGAGAGGAATAAGAACAGACAGAGAGAAAGTGGCAAAGATTTACAAATTAGAGAGTTGAAGGAGTTTGCAACATCAACACCAATTTAGTCCCTTGGCTTTAAACTTGGCAGGACCTGACAAGAGTATCAGAGCATCAGAGCATCAGAGCAACAACAAATAACAGCTTCTTTGTGTGTTTTAGTCTCTCTGTCTCCCTCTATCTCCTCCCTCTCAGGAGGCACACTCTTGTATGTACTTGGACCTCTAAGGTTGTCTAATTAAATGGCTCCTCTTTTGGTTTTTTCTGGCTCTCATTACACCCTATCACACAAGCTTATACCCCCACAAAGCCTACTCAACACTAATGATAACATTAGATACATTTCTCATCATCCCTATATTTGCAAAGGAGACTCCTGCTACTAAAGCGTTTGGCAACTGCTTTGGGAAGTGGTTATTTTTGGATGCGGCTATGTTTTTGTCACCATTATAGCCACCACTAGGAGACAGGCAGGAACGAGGGGGCAGCTTTGCAGCTCTGTATGTTATTTTACAAGTTCAAGTCTGTGGGAAAAGGTAGAATAAATTATTATGAAGAAGGCATCTGAATTGATAGATATTTTGGCAATTACTCCATGTATTCATACAGCCATAAAACAAACATTTTTATTGTATTTTATAGTGGCTGAAATGATTTAATGTGGAAATATTTGACATAGCAACAAGGTAGCTCATAAAATCTAACATAAAAATAAAAAAGTTATCCATGAGCTATCTGGCTAAATAAAGTTTTGACTGCATTAGCGGTAGGATCTGGGTAATATGATGATAAATCAAGGCAAGGAGGTCTTTTTGTCTAGACTGTTGGAACACGATCTGAGAAAGTAGCTTGATGCCCTGATTCTATGTCACTTTCCTACTTTTTATGTTAAATTAGCCTTGTTCATTAAAAGAAGCTTTACCTGGTCCAGAACTTGGGGCCCAGCATAAGCTCTTGCCCATAGTGGGACATATTCTGGCATGGTGTTGTGCAAACGGTCCAAAGCCCTATAGCGGCTCTGTCAGAGGCAGACTAAACAAAGGCCTGGCCTGGCTTCTCTTGTCCTCTCCAACAGGCAGAGAAGCTATTAATGAGGATCTATGGCCCACAGCAATGGAAATCCTTAGTCCCCCCAGCTATGTCCATCAGGGTACTTAGCCCCATGCAGTCATTAACTTCTGTTACTAATTGTCAAATTCATTAAACTAATCCTTCCCCCACATCCGGATGTCTCCTGTGGAAATGGATGGAAAGGGCTGAGTTATTAAGATGTCAGCTGTGGAGAAGATTAAGGCTAGCAGACATGCTCCACAAAGAAACGCTACGGCCATTAAACTCTATATCAAGGTAGTGTGTGTGATATATTTTGTAATTATATATGCATCCATCTTTGTAAGGGAGCAAAAGAATGATTCAATTGTATTCACAGTCACAGACATGCCCTCAGACAGGAAATGTCCCCGTGCCAAAGATGTGTACAGTTGATGACAATCATAAAGAAAAGAGTTCAACTCAGCTCTCAGCTTCAAAAGGTACTTACCCTTGCTAGATGTTCACTCGGGGTAATGTTTAACAGTCAAAGCCATTAAAGGCAACCAAGGCAATTAGAAAGCCATAAAATATTTAAATTTCAATATTCATGTTCATATGGAATACATCAGAACCCCCATTAATGCCCTCTCTTTGGCTGTCAAAATGAGGTCCTAATTATACACCCTAAAAATACAAAGCTCCGTTTTGCAAAAAGGAGGGTTTCCAAAAAGCTTTCTTCAGTCTGTTCAAAAAAACTGCCAGGTTGTAGCTACTACAAACACAATCAACAAGTTTCCCTAAAAAGCTCATTTTTAAAGTCCAAAGTTTTTGACACAAACAGTTTGTTTTGTTATATAAATGAACTGTGTATAGTGTGTTGTCTTGTGATAGCAGGGAGGTGGACAAGGTGAGGATATTAATTAAAGTGCTTTGAATGACAGTTTGCTCAAGGGCACCAGGGTACTGTCTCATCCTCTCCACTGCTACAATCACAACATCACATTATCACTATGTCTGACCCCAGAGCCTTCAATCCTACACCCCCTCATCTTCAGCATTCCACTCCATCTCCCCTCCTCGCCATCCCTCCCCTCCTAGATCCATCAAGTAAGTGACTGGATGCGACATGGTTTTAATGTTCTCTGCATTAGCTCAGCTGTGGGCCCGTTGTAATGTAATGGGATTGTTCTCTCCTGTTTGCCAGCATGTTGGGAACACTGAGAGGAGATTGTTGTAGCAGCTAAAATAGATGCAGTACAGGGACTGGGCCTGCTAAGGTCAAGCAATAGTGTGTAATGTAACACTGACATAGTCCTGAGGCAAGCTGGGGTTCCCTAACAGCTTAGACATACCAAAATGACAGGAAACTTAGTCTGGGCTAAGTAGGAGAGGGCTGCTTATTTGTTCCTCATTATCATTTAGTATTGTTCAAGATGACAAACTAGGTAAGGAATGAGAAGAGGAAAGACGTGCACAGGTCTGGAGCAATAATGCAATTGTAATTCGGGCTGCACAGTATGTTGAAAATGTATCACCATAGCAATACCAATACTGCAATAGCATGAAGGAGTGCAATAAATTACAGACATATCAATAATATGTCTGGCAATTATTTGCCACCTTCTATGTCAGAATTTTAAACTAAGATCATCTTTTGTTGATAAATTCTTGAGTTATAACTATTTTGGACAAATCTTGAATAATGCATGAATTATCTCAAAGAATCTCCTAGCACTCTGAATGTGTGTTTTAAATGACTGGCAGTTACCAACACATCAAATGTTAGATCAATATTTTTAAATTGACCGAGTTATTGCCATTTTTGTGCAAAGGTTGATTAGCTGAGGCTAATCTTGAATGGGGTTCACTCCAAAAGTGAGTTAGTTGTAGATGTACATCCAGTTATTATTTTCTGAGGGCTTCATTAAAATGCATTCAGTGGTTTATGAGATAAACAAGATTGGTTCTAATGGCAAACTGGCTGAATGTCAGAAACAAAGATCTTGTGCAGTTGTTTAGCACTTGGTGTATGTGTTGGGAGGACTTAGCTAACACACCAATTTTTAGCTCCATATCTGTAAACATGACTTAGTTTCACCATTTTGCATATTCAACATCATTGTGATAGCATGATATCCTAATATTGCACAATCCCAACTGCTTTATACATTTGCAGTCCAAGTTTACAAAATTCAGAGAGTAGACTTTGAACGGTGTGTGATCCACCGTAACAAAATACAAAAATGGACATGCAGGCTTAGTGAGTGTCTTTGTAAGACAAACATCAGGAAAAATCTTGTTCAAAAGAGGCTTTCAAGACACATTCCCCTTTGGTAAATTGGTGGTGCTGTGTGTTTGAAGCAGCCGTTGAGTGACGGGCTCTTCCTTTGTGCTTGTGGACGGGCAGGCAAGATGACTCAACATGTGTCAGTTCTAAACCATACACAGCGTTGAAACAAGAAAAACAAAGTTCTCACTAAGCCAGCTGCTCATAAAGTCTAAACGCCTCGACCAGTTTCAGAAAAGATGTAGGTCAGGGCATTGAGAAGTGAAGAGAGGAAGCAGACTACAAGATAGAATTATCCCCCGCTTAGGTCACTACGCAGGTGTGACCAGCCAACAGAGGATCTGACTTGACACATTGTTTCCTCCAAACGATGAGTGAGGTTAGCTTATCAGCTCACAAAAACAGAGACAAGTGACAGGTAAGTGTGTACTGACTGAGCCATGACAAAGAAACAGAGTTTCTACTGTACAGCTTCTTGAACTTTAAACACACAAAGTGATGAATTTACAATGACAGAACTGTTTTTAGCAATAGAAGCTGAGCATAAATATGTCTTGCTGCACAGCTGGAAAATGTAGAAATTCATTGGGGTTAAAAATTTTGCGAGATTAACATTTCCTTTTAGATATATATGGTTACGTAAACACAAGCTCAGCCAGCTGTCAGACAGGGAGGAATGGAGACTTGGCCAAAGCAAGCACAAAGCCCTGGTTTCAGCAGGCCAAGGACAAAGAGGCTTTCCAAATCAACACACACACACACACACACACACACACACACACACACACACACACACACACTCACAAAAACTCAACACTGAGGAGTAGAAATAAGACATACGATAGCTTATTGATTGCAAATATGTGCAATTAAAGCACTTTACTGAGAGTTTAAAAAAATCACATTTCACATTATTCAAATTCTTTTACCTGATTAACAGTGTAAAACATTTAAAGTCTAACTCCTCACCAATAAAAGGATAAGACACTTTAACCAATGAGTGCTAGCAGCTGTTTTCTCTGTATTATAAAACAAAGTCCTGATCCCAGCAATGTCATAGCAACATTCCCACTTGGCTGAGGTAAAAGTTTGTTTGAGCGTCTCAGGCAGGAAGCTGCTTTCAGAAAATGAAAAGGACAAAATCAAAGACCAAGTTTCATGCTGCAAAGAGGTAAACTATGTCAATTGGTTTTTTAAGGTCCAAAACAATTGCCTAGTCCACAGGGTTTGTGCACAGATGTGTTCTGTTGTCCATGTCTGCACACAGACACACTCCAAACTGTAAATGTTTTTCTAGTGAGGTCAGATTCCAGGCTTTTGGCACTGTGGCTCGCCTGGACTGCATCCTCCATAGATCCAAAAGACATGATGACCCCCCGCCCCTTTCTAATCCACTCCCCAGTGAGAGACTTGAGGAAAATATAGTAGCAATGCTGGTTTAACCTACTCTCCAGACTCCAGACAGGGTTTTTTCTATGGATGGTCATGACTTTAACTGTGGGAGGTGATGGGGCCTGCCACAAATATTTCTTGAGGGGAATGGTTCACAGAACAAAACATAAAAGCCCTCTTAAATTTGAGTAGATGAATGGCAGGGAGTTGAAAGACTCAACACTTTGCCTGTTATGAGGAAGACGATAGCGATGTAGCCTGTCTACCTGAGGATACTGTTGAGTTTAAAGGTTTAAAATCTATTTTAATGCATGACTTCTACTCTTTTAAAAATATCGTAGATTATCCTTCCTAATTTCTGAGAATAAAAAGTTGGCACGAGCAACCTAGCCTGTGGAATACATACAAATATAATGATATACATTTTTTTGATCAAGAGTACTATGCATATAAAATAAAGTTTAGATATTTGAGGTTCAGAACTTGCTTTGAAAAAAGACAAACAGGAATGTAAAGAAATTAAAAACACATGGGGACAAAGACTTTAAAGAAGAAAAGTATCTGAATTTCACAAATATTTTATAAGAACTATAAAAAGACAGTTATAACAATAGCATATATACATGCTCACTTCAGTACATTGTTAGCTGGTAACTCAAATGCAAATAACCTCAACGCAAATAACCATAATGTATCCAGCATCAAAGAAAACCAGAGGAAAAGACCATAAAAACACTCGTTCTTCATCGGGACAATGTTCAACCAAGCAGTTCGAGGTGGCTCATGCCCTTGGCAAGGCGAGATAAGGCTATCAGCTTCCATCATCACCAAACAAGATTGAGCAAAGTACATTAAGCAGAAAAATACAAACAAATTACAAAGGCTCGAGGCTCGACTCTTTATCTAATGTTTGCGGGGACTGGTAGCGTCAGTTGGTTGGAAATGGGCCTGCATCTAATAGATCCTGTCCCACCACTTCCACACGGCTGGTGAACAATACACAGAGCCATTATCTCCACACTAATGCTATCCTTCCTAGTGTGCAAAACAAGCCTGCAATCTCTACCTCACTGCCTCTGTGGCGACCAACATAAATACAAGAATCTCAAACGTGAGGAAAAGATAACAATGGCTATCACAGAGAGGCAGTAAAGAAAGACAATTGTAGTCTATACTTGCTTGTGCTGTAATAACCTTAAAGAAAGCTCTTTAAACTTAGCTGAAATGCAATGATAAAAAATATTTACCACATATGATTGTCTGTTTGCTCTAAACTGCTTGTAAGCTACTTCCAATAACTCCATTTAGAGGTCTCTCTGCGCCACAAACCACCTCCAACAAGCTTGCATTAGCTTTGTTATTGATCTGATCTTCTAAACCCTTGCTGTGACCCCAGAGGTCATGATTTATGTATTAAGCAGCTTTTTAAAGAAATCCATTTCCCTGTTGAGCCCCCGATGTACGTCTAATGTGGCACCGTACTGGTAATCAGAGAGCGCCTGGATGTTTGATTCTGCCCCCCCCCCCCCCCCCCCCCCCCC
>SSNR01000125.1:699387-712885 GCA_006937965.1 Callopanchax toddi
CCCCCCCCCCCCCCCCCCCCTTCATGGTTCACACCCCTCCTCAACATCTTGTCTCACAACACCTCAGCCGCCTAATCAATACAACAGAGCTCCTGGTCCAACTAGAGAGATCCTTTTTGCTCCTTTCTTTCTCCTTTCCTCTCCTCTCCCCTCACAGCAGGAGGTGCCTCCATCAGGACACTTGCAACAAGACAGTGCAAGGCTTCTGAAGGGTCTGGATGAAAGTGCGACAATACAATGGAGGGAAAGTTGAAGAAAAGAAAGATGGAAGAATGTAAAAGAATGTTTGGACTTGTGGACAGACTGCCTGGACAATCTCAGAGGGCCCCACTCTTGTGTGCCGATGTCAATAATGGAGAGGCTGAGGATGAGATGGGAGGGGAGTGTGTGTTTAATAAAGGTCAGGAGAAACATTGAAAGAAGGAAAGTGTGTGTGTGTGTGTGTTTTAGAGAGGGATTATCTCACTAAACACAAGATGGTCCAACACACAGCAGAGGAAGGGAATGTTTCATCTACAAAGGCCAAAGGTCTCTGTGCGCCTCTTCAGGACTTTTTCCAAGACATCTCCAGATAAAAAAAGAAAAAGATTGAATGAAGGGAGGGAGGCTGAATGTTAACTGGCCTGTGATAAAATTATCCAAGAAAATGAAACTAACTTCTGCCAAAGAGTTTCTGAAAAGTCATTATAGGATAAGAAATTAGATCTGAAAGTAACATTTCCATCGCTCTCAAAGCGGGGTCTCAGTATGACAGAGATGTTACAGCACTGCTAATTAGAGCTGGCGGAATAGAACATGTGCGTAGATATCATCTATTGTTCCTCATCACTCTAATGAGCTTAAATGTCTTTGTCTTTATTCATCAGCCCAAAGGTTACAGAGTTTGCTGTGATAAAGCCATTTTATTTTTATATATTTTATCCTCTGTTACACTTAGTGACTGAAACTCACTTCAATACAACTTGTGCTGCTTTTACAAAACATCTTTGAGTTGTAAAATAGACACATTTCTTCACGTCTTGAATAGTTGATAATTAAAAACACATTCCTCATGTGCAACAGCAGTTATTTTGAAGTTGGAGAAGATTTTGTTGAATGTGAAGTGCTGAAAGAAGGTAAAAAAGAAAGGCAGAGGTGTGTAAGGAGGACAGAGATAGACCTGTTATTGTGTAACAGAGGCCCAGTTGGACCTGACCTTGAGCACGCGGGCGTGCATGCAAGCAGACACACACAAGCCAGGTCACGGGGCATAAAGAGCCACTGTGTCAGGTCACAGAGCACAGGGAGAAGGATATAGGACTTGAGGGATGTGATATGACTAATATGAGGGGGTTTTGCAGGCTTTGGGCAGCAGGGGACTGGCGTTACAGCCAGGGGTGACTGACACTGTTGATCTGTATCACACATCAGAGCGGATCATGCAAAGACGAGCAGACCAACCGCACAGCTGAAGTGTGGGCAGACAACTTCCTAAATGTTATTCTGTAACAAACTCAACACAAGAACAAGCATTTAAACTCTAAACTACAGCATTCTAATGTGATGTTTACTTCCCTATTTTGTTTTGAATCTTAGCAGATGATGCAAAAATACCATTTATTCTCTGAAGCTACAGCTTTAAATCAAAAATGTCCAAAATGCTTCACCAGAACTGCTATTTCTTCTCCTCAAAGAATGAGTTCAAAGATCAGCACCTAGCAGGATGGGACCGGGAACGGTGTGGCTTGCAAGTCGATCAGGTTACACACTTCAAAGAAAACGCTGCCACGCACAGCCAGCGATGAGAGCAAAGGACCCGAGCAAAAGCCACATTGTCATTCTGCCATTATCACTACTGCCAGAAAGAGGATAGCTCATTTTTTCTATTATAATTACAGATTTTTTTTTCCATCTATCAACAATGGTTTTGAAGAATTTGATCTCTTCCTTTGAATCTTTTGAGTGGTTTAAGACGTTCTCAGGCAAGTTTGACTTTTCAGTGAGTCTCAGTGATCCATAGATGGCACTGTTGGCTCATGCTACAAGTTGGTGGTGAGCACTAGAAAGGAGGAGGAGAAGGAGGGAAGAATATCCACCTAAGATTAATCAACTTTGGATCTGAGAAAAAAAAATCTTTCATCTATAGTCAAGCGTCTTTTGCCAAATATAATCTTGTAGCTTCTAATTACTTCAAACTTCTTTGAGCCAATCTTTTAAAATATCACACTTTCTAAACAGAGAGCACATTTATTCCTGCTAAAACTGTTTTTGAAGCAATAGTGATTTAACAGCAAATTATCAGTTTTTCTTCTTTTTTCACTCTCCCATTCCTTTTCCCCACTTCCTGACAACACCTGAAAAGTTCTCATTGACTGGTTTTTTCAACAAGTAAAACAATAAATGTAATTTGTGCTCGGCTAAATCTGACTAGACCAAACTTTAAGTAAACATGTGAGATGGTTTGAATAATTTGTATTTTTAGTGGCGTTATTAATGAAGCTGACTACTGAATACAAGCACAAGGTTCAAGTTAGTCAACAAACTGATTAGTGAGAATGAAAAGAAAAGCTTCACAAAGCAGCAACTGAAACTGAAACTTGAGACATCAAGTTGTATTCTTATGGTCGCCATCACTCAGTAAGCAAAAGAGGAAGCCTGTTGTTTATGGTGCAGGATTGTTGATGATGGTGAGAAGGGTAAATGGGGACATGACTGGAGGTCTGCAGGCCTGTAAGGGCCCCGTGGGAGTCCAGCTGCCCTGATCTATGGCCCGTCTGACTGCCGGGGTCAGGCCAGAGGAGCCCTGGAAATGGGAAATTAGCAGGCTTTTGCAATTAGAGAAATGGCCACAGGCAGAGAAAGTATTGCATCACATGCAACTGAAAAATCTGCTGTTTACATTTAAATGATCCCGAAACTCTAAAAACCCAAACTAAACTGTGTAAATATGTTTATATTTACAACAAAATACCAGATCAAGAGCTTCCCCACGAAGCAAAATGTGTCAAGCTGGCGATTTTTATAGAAGATGGCAAAAAAAAAAAAAACAGGAAGAGAGTGAGAAATGCCTCCAGGCAGGCTGACTGGCCTTTGCCATGAAGGCTGTATGTGTGGACAAGCCAAAGCCCCGCAGCAGCCTTACGTTACCTCTCCACATCCTTCAGAAAGGACTATGAGAAAACCCCATCCATCTTCTTTCCACCATCGAGCCAACTCCCGTCTCAACAACAAACTCCGATCCACATTCCCAAAGGAGGCGTTTAAATTTTGATGTATCTCGCTAAAATATGAGGTTGTGTAGGGGTGCAGAGGGGATAAAGTGTTACACATAGGATCAATCCACACAAACAGCTTGTGTTGACAGCAGGAAAAGCTCTTGGTGCTGTTGAAGTTTCTGTCCAGGTAGCTTCCTCATGGCTGCAGGCGGTCAGACAGACAGGTAGTGCCAGCGGTGAGTTAAACACACATTCAGTTATCTCAAACCTGTCAGTCAGCCACCCCGCACCACACCGGACCACCGAGGTCTCATGCATAATTTGCCATCAGATGAATATTTTCTCAGCGTCCTGGCAAACGTGGTGTTTGATGAAATATTAATTCAGTGATTAATTTTTGTATCTGATCTTCTGTCAAGTGGGATAAAAAAAAAGTATATACTGAACTTTTTTTTTTTTCTGTGAAGCCATTGTTGAAGGGCACCTCTCTCTAACTCTGCATATAAAACTTTGATCCACTGATACAGCAAGCACAGTAATGTTCTGGAGCAAAGTGAAAAGAAAACTTACGACACTTTGGAGGCAAGTTGAAGCATACTAAATGAGACAGGCTAAAAGCACGAACATGACTTTTTACTTTTCCTAGCAAATTGGTTGCATTTGACAAGTGCTAGGTACTGCACAACACATCAGCTGATGCTACAACACAAGCAGGAGTTCTTTGAGCCAGTATGATGAGTTATTATGTGATTGAATCCAAAACATCTAAATAGTGTAACTTTGCATTTGCTTTATTGTAATTTATTTTAAGGGTTCTTGAAGTGATTAAACACATTGCAATTATAAATAAAAAGCACATTCTGATCAGCATGGCCTCATGAAACAGCTAGCTAATGATACGTCAAATTGCCGTGTTCATTCTAAGCATCCTTTCTTGTTTTGCATGACATTTTATGCTACATGACAAATTACAGTGCGCCATATAGTTTTCCTGTTCTGTGTATTAAAATAGTAAAAAAAGACACAAACATACTTATTAAAATACATATAGATGACAAGTAAAGTGAGACAAGTACACTAAGCCAAATGCAGACATTTTACATGAGGGCGAGAACCATTTTTGCCTTGTTTACGACTTTGAACTAATAACAAATGTCTCTGCCAAATGCAAAAAGCCCAGGATGTCCAGACTTGTAAAATAGGAGGGGATTTACAAGAAGATCTTAGTTTTTCAGCAACTATTGTAAGCAAAGATGTGAAAAAAAATTTATTTTATAAAATAAAAAATATTTAATGCCAGTTTTTTTTATATTTATCTGCTCAACAATACATTAAACATGCAATATTTTATTTAAAGAACAAAGAGTTAGTTCATTTTCTAGAGAAGGATCTGAACATCTTTAAAGCTACAAAACATAAAAAGGGTCTGTTTGGGTATATTTGCTCTCATTTTAAAACAGGCATCAAATTCCCCGTATTTGATGGGCTAATTATTTTCTAGTTTTTTGGTCTTAATATTAAATTTTAGGTCAAAAACAGGATAAGGGTCACTGTTTTTTTTCCGGTGATGCTGGTTGTATTTAGATGGGTTTTATGAACGGTGCTCACAAGTCTGTTTTCTAGTACAGCTGGTCAGGGTTTGTGGTTCTACTTACAAGAAATAAATAAAATCCAAACACAAGATTAATAAAAGATAAATATTTTAATTACTCAACATTTTTTCTTTCTAAACAGCTTTTAATTCACCTACATTTTTGGTTGGGCCTCACATTAGTAAAAATTCTAATATAAAAATTAAGTTTCTATCTGCAACAACAGCCTATGCAGGCAGCGGATACTCTACTAATCTTGAACTGAAGTTAAGGGCAGCACAAAATCACCCAGACAGCCATAAATGGCCAGCGCACCACACTTTGGACATCCTCGTAAGCATTTTTCAAGATCTTTCCAACCACTGACTAGAACTTCATTTTAAGGCCTGTCTTTTGACACAGTCCATACTTCAAACAGAATTTTACAGTTTCAGCATTTAGGTCAAAGTTTGGAGGTTGTTGTTTTGTTTAATCAATTAAAATTTTACCAATACTAGCATAATTGAAGAAATGAGGTCTGACAAGAGCCTTTCCTGAAGGTGACATCTTTCAAAGCACACAGAGGTTCACAAACCTCCTTTTTTGCAGTTCAGACTATTTGTACCTAGTTATTCTTGTGTAAATTATTGATTAAAGGTCCCATAGAATGCAAAATTCACTTTCTAAAGATCTTTTAACAGTCATATTTGTCACAAAGACTGTGTATAAGAAGTTTTCAGTTCCTTATTCTCATTTTTGGGAAATGTGTTTTGAGCTAATGCTAAAACGAGTGGTTCCAAAATCTTTCCCCTGCTGACGTCAAGAAGGGAAAAGACCACTCCTCTCTAGAGGAGGCCTATCATGAGCACCTTTGGCTACCTGAGCCCACCCCCACCCTTTAAAAACCACGGGAGAGCACATCCTCGCAAACATTAGCAAACAGTCATGGTGAAGCTACGAGCACAAAAGTCTTTTTTATTTACTTCCTTCATCTGAGCTCCTAAAGATCCACCAACGTCTCACAAACGCACAGAAATGAGAGATGGGAGGGGCTTAGAGAAGCTCAGCTCCTCAACTGCCCCGCCCATTTGAAAGAAAAGTTTTGCTTTAGGAGGTTGAATGAGGGGGTGGAAGAACAACAGCTGCACTTAAAATAAGGGCTAATTTGACTAATACATGGCTTTTACATGTTACTGAGATGTAAAAGAAATGATTCAGAGTGAATAAAAAGTGCAGAATATGAAACCTTTAAAGTAAAATTGCAACTACCTCCAATAATGAAGTAGGGCTGGACAATAATTCAATAACAATATCTATCGATAGATACTGTATGTGGTGCGATAGAAAAAAATGCTTGATAAAAAGTTTCCTTTCTTTTTTCATTATAGCCAACTGGGTAACTTAATACTAGTCATTACTTACTCCTAATCAATCAAAAACACAGACAGCTCCATCACCAAGCCCTCCCCTCTCAGAACAAAACAGAGAGCAGGTCACTGTAAGGAGAAATTGTCCCAAAAAAAAGGTTTCAGTAGTTCACCAGCATTGGCAATATTTTGGCTTTTACAAGTCCAACAAAAACCAAGTAACGGTCATTTGCAAAATTTGCAGAGAATCAATAAAAACCAAGTCTGGTAACACAGCCAACTCTTTTTCTCATCTAAGCTGTTCAAAACCCCAGGAATACGAGTAGGTTCGCTCGCGGCAAGGCTCCACATCAGAGGAGGAATCCTCTGGATCAGCTGCTAGCACAAAGCAAGCCAAACTGGGATTCCTTGTTTGCAATACACATGACTTGAACCCAAAATGACCCAAAGAACTTGAAGCCCGAACCTGGACCCTGAGACCAACCCGAACCAGAGTTAGTTTTTTAAAGGCATACTCAGTAGCCAGGTAAACAATGTAGCTTTTAACATATTTTTTAAAGCCTCTTAAAGCAGCATTCTGGAGGATTTCATCAAGAGAGCAGTTTTTGAATCTAGCGTCCAAAGGCTACTCCTCAAAACATCTCGACACGCGCGTCCGGTCGCGTGTGCGCGCGTGCACACGGCGCATATACGTTGCGGGCATGAACTGTACAGCTCAATGTGTAGGGTTTAATCACTCACAGTTCACAACTCTTATTCCAACAACACTACGAGGGTCTGATGAGCCCTCACTGTCCCTGCTGCTTCTGATATTAGCTCTGTTAGCAGAGAGCTGCTGCTGGACTCTGAAGCTGAACTTGACTCGGCCCTGGATGAACTTTCTGACCAAAATAAACGCGTAATCCTGTCAAGCCTTGCCATTCTGTGAGGTGAAAGGTTTAAAAATAAAAATAAATCCATCTTTAGCTGGAGAATGGGTAGGTTTTTAGTAGAAATGAGCCGTGAGGCTGAGACGCAAACAGAGAAACACACGGAGCGTCCTGTACGACAGCGCCCCCTACTGGTACAGGTTTGGTCGATGCGCGTGCATGTTGTGAGAATGCAGACATTTGAATTTCATTGGCTAAAAAATGTCGGCGGCAAGAAAAAATGGAAAGGGGTCTCTAGGAGGAAGGAGGGTCTTCATCAGAATGACAGATGTTGTGGAACTCAACCCATAGATCATAGTTTAGACCTGAAATATCATTTAAAACATTTAGAAAACTTTGATACAGAGAAAAATGCTCCAGAGAGCCGCTTTAACAACATTCTAATATAGTATAGCCATAAATATATTGTGGAGATTAAAAAACCCTGAAAGAAATCAATAAAGTAGTTGTCCCGCAGTTCTCTAAAAACTTCAGCCAATCCTATCGTTCGGTTCGAACGATAGGATTGGACAATCCAGCTGTCTGTCTGCCGCATTTCCGCACTGCTTGGATTGGCTTTACTCCGCCCGGACACATTTTCCGTCTGAACATCCCGGAAGTGAAAGGAGGACAGAATTAGCCGTCGGTTAGAGCTTCCATTTTAAAGATAAAAATACCAGAGTCCCCCCAAAAAACACCTTTTCAGCTAGCAGAAAACTAAAATCGTTTGGAGGTGAAAAGAGGAAAAGCTGGGGGAACACTTCTACGGCTGAAGTTAGACTCTGCATTGTTATCGTCGCAAAACGGAGTCCCATGTCCGTGGGGAGGCTGGCTTATGGATTTTACCCGACGGGAGGGGTGAGTGCATCGAGTCGTGTTGCTGTAAACTAGCTAGCGAGACGCCGTTTGTTTACCTGGCTACTGAGTATGGCTTTAATAGAGGATGAAAAAAGTTGATCCCCTGTGCCTCTCAGCAGTCTGGCTTCCCTGGCTCAAATACAGGATCTTTAATCACCAAAAGTTAATCAATCATGTCCCAAAATAATAAAATGACACCAGGCAGACGTCAACGTCAGACTGGGAGGGGGGGAGGCTTGCGCCTCATGCAGCTGCATTTCATGACCTGTCAACACTTTTCCTGCACCTGAACTTACTACATTGTTGTTTTTTATTCTGAACCGAATTCAACATTCTTTATTTTACTTTTTTCTCTCTTTTTTCTTTCTCTCGACTCAGACTGATGTATTAACTTAATTATTCAACCTGACCGGTCAGTTCAGTTTGAACGTTTGTATAAATGGTTGAATTGAATTCCATTTTTGTGTGTTCTTTATTTAAAGTACCTCATTAAGTAATAGCATAAAACAACCATGGCGGCACTTAAAATATATTTTCCACATTTTTTAAATTTTCAGAAATTATTGATATTGATCAACAGGCTATGAATTGTTTTTAATCAATAGGCTTTTTTTCAATATCATCCAGTCCTATCATAAAAGACCTTTGGAAAAAATAAGTAAAATGCCTGGAGAAATTTCTTTCCTAAATTCCTCCCACAGACAAGCATACCTTGACTTGGTGCAGCAGCTGATACAGGTCCTCCACCTCATCCCCATCCGTTTTGCTGTAGTTTCTGCTGGTGTCCAGACTGGAACCCTGGATGGTGCGTCTATAAAGAGGCAGGTCCATGGCCTCAGCATACAGCTCTATAGCCTGGTGGCCCACTGTCTGGTACATGTAACTGTCCAACTCATCTATGGCATAAAAACAAGAGTCCATATGAAATGACAGCTATGTTATGTTTTAATTCTGCCACATTGGAAGGTTTTCCGGCATTATTGGCCTGTTTAAGGTCAACGGTCAGAATTCATGATTCCATCAATTACAGCAAGTCATCCAGGTCCTGAAGCAGCAAAGCAGCCACTGACCATCACACTACCACCACCATGTCTGACTGTTGGTAATGATGTTCTTTGTCTGAAATGCAGTGTTAGTTTTACTCCAGATGGAAGGGAACATACACCTTCCCAAATGTTTTGTCTCACCACTGACAGAATATTTTCCCAAAATTCTTTAGGAGCACCGAGATGTTTAGTTGCAAATGTGAGACGGGCTTTTGTGTTATTTTTGTTCAGGAGAAGAGCCCTTAGAACTCTCTCAAGGAAGCCATTTTTGTCCCAAATTTTTCTTATTGCTGAATCATGACCTCTCAACTTAACTTTAATAAAGTGAGACCTGCAGTGCTTAAAGAGCATATTTTAAGTTAGACACTCCCTTAAACAAATGTTTAGAGAAATATAATAGAAACTTTTTCTGAATAAAAATTTACACAAATTCAGCTTATTTAGGCTCTTGGATTCGTTTTTGTGAGAATTGTCAATTTTTTCACCAAACCGGAAGTGACGACAGTTCAGGGAGACCGTTCGTTCTCTATATAGAAAACTGATCCACTTATCACTACTTGTGACGAGCAAAACAAACCCCCAGAGTGCCGTTATTTTATTACTTTATTACTATAGTGAGCAGTTATTAAGATAAAAAAAAAAAAGATAAAAACAATCAGTCCTGTAAGGCTGTACCCTGTCGGTCCAGCTGTAGACCGTGACCCACCTCCTCACTCGGGTCTGGGTAAAATACCAGCGTTTAGCACCAGGTTTTTGATCATCAGAGCTCCAAACATTGAGCTGCGTTCAGGTGGATTGTTAAGAAATGAAAGAGTTTATAAAAAGTTTCACAGGATGCAGCTAAACGGTTCGAGGCTGACCGAAACAGTGTCGGGTCAGGCTGGAAACCCCGCCGTGAAGACCCTCTTGGTAGCCCCGCTGGGAACGGGAAGCCCCTCTGGAGAGCATCGCGGCATGGATTTACTGTACCCCGCCAGCCAGGTGAGGGTCAGACACCTGAAGGAAATGCTCTCATGAAATCGCGGACCGGTACCGGATTACGACCCACCACGAACCGTACCAAACCTGGCATGGAAACGAGACTCAAGTCTCCCCGTTAGCTCCTGTTAGCTGCTGTGTGCTAACAGCGGTTAGCTCTTGTTAGCTGCTGTGTGCTAAGAGCGGTTCCGGTGAATGGATCGAAGTAACGGCGCCTGTTTAGAGTCACACTGAATGTTTTTCGCCGGTATGTGGGACTCCATCACATCCAGTCCTGGACTAGACCAGGACCACCGGGGTTTTTCGTCTCCAAACAGAAGTCACCGTACCGGTAAGGAAGCCGTCCCGTTGTTGACTCAGTGTCCTGACAGACTGGCGATTGGCATTCATAAACATAATAATTTATCATTTTTTATTAAAATGAATTCACACCGACTGGATTAAAGAGTGCTCTAACCTAAAACTAACAACTCATCGCCGACAGCGAGCAGGCAGCTGGCAGACTAGAGCGGTGCCAGTCTGAGATGTTAAAGTAGTTTAGCTTTAAAGAATCTAACACAATGATTAAAACAAGCATCTGTTACACAAACTCCACACAACAAAGGGCTCAAATGATCATATTTATGGGATTATTGATCGTACAGAGTGTTAAATTATCCTACAAATACTTTATTTATCTACATCTGACAACACTGTAAGCAGCGCCACCTAGCTAGGAGCTCCCTTAGCTGACGTCACAGGTCCACATATGAAAAAAAAAGCGTTTTTAGAAGCTTTGCAAAAAGGGGCACTTTGGACTAGAAAAATGGTTTAAAAAAATGTATTGTAAAACAAAATACCCTCAATAAACATTTCAAATAGTATTTTTGGACAGAGTTTTATCAGAATAATAAAAAAAAAAGAACTTAATATATGCTCTTTAATATGTTATTTCTTATTATTTCTTCTGTCCTTGATTTCCTTTAGAACAGGGCATGTTGTGTTGCTTTTTGAGATCTTTTAGCCACTTAGTGTTGCCAGACAGCTTCTATGGAAGTGATTTCTTAATTCTACAGGTCTGGCAATAATCAGACATGAGTGAAAGTGAACTCTGCATCCCAAAAGATGTGGTTAATAACAATTGATTCACAATTTAACAAAGGCAGCAAATACTATTCACATAGGGACAGGGTGGTTTGAAAAACTTTTTTCTTAAATAAATAAAAATCCTCTTTTTTCTAACTGCCTTGAAATGTGTGTTCTGATCTGAAACATTCAAGTGTGACAAAAAAATGTAGACGAAATCTGTAAAGGGGCTAATTTTAACAGCACTGTAAAATATAAATATAATTTTCTCACCTACATGAGCTGGACGCAGGTTGGCCAGAGCAACAATCTGGTGTCCAGCTGCAACACACTGCATCATGTTGTAGCAACTGTCTTTGCCTCCACTGGACCACATCATGACAGGAAACAAGCACAGAGTTAAATCCGAGGTTAAACCATAAAATGAACTTTTCCTTTGGTCGTCTGCACAGTTTGTGGACAGGGATTGTGGTACTATAAATAAATACTCAGGTGAGAAACTCATTAGCACTTGTACCACAATATATTTTACATTCAATTACAGTTTAATTCGTTTTGCACATCTCTATCTACTCACAAGCATACATTTGCTCGGAACAAGTAAACATATCCTCTAAGTGTTCCCTCTGCTAACACAAAATATCAGCGACAGGAGGCAGAAAGCCGCGGTTACCTTATCAGTGCAACCACTTTCATCTTTATATATCCGCTTCAAAGGTTTAGAACAAAAATGTTGACTACAACAGTGAGAAGAACGATAACTTCCCTAAGCAACCGAATGTACACAAAAACATGTGAGAGAGTTTTCCGGGTTTAGCAAGGACCCCGTTAGCTTACTAAGAAGTCCTTGGATATGCCTGAAAGAAAATCCGCCCACTTCTGTTTCTATTTCATCGGATTCAGTGTGAGATGGCCATGGCCATGGCATGGGTGTGTGTTTTAACAATCATTATTATATATAATTTCAAAATTGTTACTTATTGAACTATAGATTCAACAAAGACTGATTAGAATAAAACATTGTGACAGTTTGAAAGAGCAATGATTGCAACCACAGTAATAACATGTTAAATTAGCTACATTATTATTCAAATATATGTTTGAATTAAATTTGAATTGATCTCAAAGTCACTATATTTCACAAAATTTATAAAATGGACAAACTGAATGGATATGTACACACATTTAAGTGTATACTAATAAATAAAATATTACTAATAAAACACATTTCCTATATTGTAATTAATTGTAGACTGACAGTGAAGGGGAAAAAAAGACTCTTTAATACTAGCATGCTTCACATATTAACCATTTAATAATGTATGAGTATTTGTCACATGCAACATGCCAGATTTTTCCACAATTTAAACATATTTTGGGTAAGCCTTATTCATTGTTGTACACATTACTAATGCATACTGTACTTTTTTCAGGACTCACATGCGGACAAAAAGTCCATGCACTGGTATTCACACACAGGTTGTGCTTTTCCTCTGAGGGAGCCCTATTTTGCTCAGAGGAAAGCCTTTGATGCTCCTTTTGCTCTCTGTTGTTGTGCCAGAGCAGAATAATTGCACTGCTTTTGTGTGCTTCCCTCACCTTCTACCCCTAAGCAGGCCAAAGGCAACTGATTCTGTCTGAGAGTACAAAATTGAGAAAGACGTCTTTTCATCCCCTCGCTTTTAACTAGAATCTCTTTTTTGTTTTTTGTTTTGTTACTGCTTTCTTTTTTTTTCATTCAGAATAATTGGGAAAACCCACAACCTGCAGATGAGCATCGTTTGAGTTGTGAGGAAGCGCAGTCTAAATAAAGGGATCCTTTTATTACTGGAATATTCTCTTGATGGTGTATGATTAATATAATTAAGTAAAACTGTAAACCTAATTAATACTTACATGTTAAATTTTATTCCACGTTTTTTTTTTTTGGTTTTATTTTTTTTTACTCCATTTCTCCCTTCAAAGTGTTTTCAGCCTAATAAAAAAAAGTTCTGGTTTAATTTAACGTAACTACAACATGAACAATCTGTTCTAATTTATACAGGTTTTAGGAAAAAATATTCTATTTAATTGGCATTTTTTGACTAGATGGAGGAAATTACAAATTCTGTTGACTGTAAAAATCTGTTGTTGAAAAACTCATGGATTAAAAAAAAAGCTTTTGACACTTTTAATCATGATATTCTCATTAACTAATTGAAAGAATAATTGATTTGAGAGGCAGTATTACACTGGCTCATGAGTTATCAAAGAGACGGGAAACAATTTGTGAAACTGGGAGATCATGAATCATTATGCTTGGACATTGTTTGTGGCATTCCTCAGGGGTCAATTTTGGGTCCATTTAGATGACATATACTACAATTAGTGCTGTTGGCAGACGACACTAATATTTTCTGTTCTGAGGAGGATTTACAGGAGATTTTTAAAAATGACACATTTAGAAATGTGCAAATTAACAAGATGGTTTGATGAGAAAACCTAAATCATCCCCCCCCCCCCCCCCCCCCC
>SSNR01000125.1:712895-755730 GCA_006937965.1 Callopanchax toddi
CCCCCCCCCCCCCCCCCTTTTGTTTATCAAAATACAGAGTCACTGGAGAGGGAATGGCCCCCCTTAAGAGATAAATCAAAGTACAACTGGTGAATACTAACAACGCACAAAAGCAAAAAAACAAAATTAGGACATTTCACCTAAAAGGATAGGTGATATGGTTTTTTAAAATGTTGCTTTGACAAGTTAGTTTGAAAAATGTCCCAGTCCAAGGAAAGCAGAACACATCCTCCTGGGCCTGGTTGTCCTTCAGTTTGTAAACTTATTAGTACATCAGCCCTGTCTTCCAATTTTTTATTGTTATATTTCAACTTTACAGTCTCTCTCTCCCATGTGTACTTTTTATTAAAAACCAAGCTCGTCACATATGAGTAATGCAAATCTAGTCTCTTATTGCTTTTAATTTATGTAGTTTATTATCCAGACAAATAAAGAGGTGTGTTGTTCACATTTTATTTGTGGCTGCATTTTGCTGACGTATGAGAACGTTTTATGTCCATATTGTTTGTGCGATGGGGATAAAAAGTGTTGATGGATAGCCCAACCGAGACACAGCCAACGGACGTGAATATGAGACGCATAAATATGAAAGCAAGGCAGCAGGAATCAAATGACACCCTTGGCCTTTCCTTAAAGGAGCATGTGCATATGACAGGTGATTTACACGGACACACAAGCTAATTTTTGCTGCACAAGGACACAAAAACTTTGGGTGTAATGAGAAACTAAGGCCTCAAATCACAAGACAATAAATTGAGTGTCAGAACAGGCCAGCCAAGGTTGCAGGCTGAGTGGCCAGAATACAAACTCACACATGCAGTTGTGGTTGTTTCAACAAAATGACAAAGTAAGCGCTTGCTTCCAGCCAACGTGGTGCAGGGATTTTAGGTGTTTGCAGCAAAATTTGTCTATGTCACAAATTGAGTTCATTTTTAATAATAAAAACAGTTTGCTTCTCTTTCTTTTTTAGCTTGGGGGTGCACGGGGTTAGATGCAATAATGCAATTTATATGAAAATTATGCTTTGTTATTGTTGTTGTTGATGCATAAAAAAGTCAATGTGTCAGTAATGCAGAAAATCTGTCAATATTACCATCTGTAGATATATGCAGGATGAATTCAATAATGGTAAAAAAGTTCTACAATGTACTTGTCGCATCACAAACAATGTCCAAATTTGTCACAATTTTTAATATGAAAAGTAGAAACTTACCAATCCAATAGTTGATTGCTGTTGACAGCTAAATATTAAAATCTGTAACAGATAATAAATAATAATCATGATAATGTAAAATTGAAGTGTTTAAGGGCTAATACTAATGTAAATATAATTATCTGTAATTATATAAAACATAATAAAGAAATACAATTGGCACTTTCCTCCTGTAGATCATCTATCAGAGGACAGAAGACATAAGACTAGATATGACAGGGTTTTGATTAAAGGACTAATCCTAACACTTCACCTGGCTGCTTTAATCCCAGAAGTGGTTTGAGGCAAATTTGCAACAATAGTCTGCAAAAGGTAAATTCTGACATCAATTCAACAAAAAGCAAGCCAGGGTTTAGCCCATTAATTAAAGTCAGGTTTGAATATATTTTGTTTTATAGATTTAGACCAGTCCAGGCTCAGAACTGTTTAATTTAGCCACATTCGGAGTGACTGCAAACCTGTGATGACTTATATTTTGTCAAAATGCAAATCTGGTTTAGTTTCATCACCCAGACTGGATCTGGGAGATCATTAAAATCCTTCCAGTTCCAAATTGTTTCTTTAGTCTTGCCAGAACTGAACCATGGTGATGAGTTGGTTCTAATTCAAAAACACATTAGTTCTCAGTGAGACCTCTCTGCTCCAAGTCAAGTCAATTCAAAGCTTCTATTCTGACTCAGCGCAGAACAGCAATCAAATCTGTATGGCCTGGGTTGTGTAGGATTGTGCTTTAAATAAACCAGAAACTTAAAGCAGGTGATGAGAAGAAACAGCCTGAAATATTTGATTTCTTTTAGATTTTGTTTTTATAGTGGATTAAAAACTAAATATCATACGTAGATTTGATTCTCTATAGTGTAAAGAGTAAAAAGAAAAATCCCATGTTTATTATATATGAAGCTAAATGAGCACTGATGACACCCAAATGTTTTGTTGAAGTAATGATACATTTGCGCTGAAGTGAGTGATGGCTGGAAGCAGCTCTGTGTATTCTTAACTCCACTCCACTCTGGTGCTTTCCTCCATCAGGGGCTCATTTTCCAAAGAACTATCAGCATAATGATACCTCTTTAGGGCCCAACCACATCCAAATCAGTTAGTAAACAACCCAAACGGGGATCTGTACACATTTTTACAGACAATTAACTGTTATCACGAGGGCCCAAATGGATTAGTAGGCTCATTAATGTCTGAGGCTAATCGGTCCTTGATTGCAAATGTGAGAGAATGTGAAATAAAGTCGTGGTTTGATCCAAATTGTGTTTGATTATGACACCGTCTTTAACAACAGCCGCAGTCTGCAAACAGTAACTGAGTTTTGTTTGGAGGGGAGTTTTATATAGCACCCAACAAAGATTTGGCCTGTACAGTTGTTCCGACTGGCTTCTGAGCAGGTGAAAGCATTAAAATTAATGAGAAATGTTTTTCTTCATAAGCTGCTTTTGTGAGAGCCATGAGATCATTTACTGATAGTGTAACTATTGTTTGGTATTCAAAATAGCTTTACTTGGACAATAATCGTTTAAAAGTGATGTCAGAAGAACTGCTGCTTTCATTTATGACATACTTTTATTTATCTGACTTACAGTAAATGCGTTTGTAGCTAACTGGGTTAAGGACCTTGAAAATGAAGACAGCCTCCCCTCCCAATATATTATTCATATTAAAGGTACGGGAATTTGGTAAACAATGTAGCTTAAAACATTTTTTTCATACCTCTTAACAACGTTCTAACATAGTGTAGCTATAAATTTATCGTGGAGATAAAAAAAAAACCCATAATAATAATAATAAAGTGGTTGTCCCACAGTTCTCTAAAACCTCAGCCAATCATACGTTTCGGATGGATAGCAACTATTGGACAATCCAGCTGGCTGTTTCACTAAAGTGCCTCACTTCCTTGGATCCTCCATTAACGCGTGCTGCAGCATTTTGCAGCAGAACATCCCAGACCTTAAGTAAGAGAAGGACAGAAACAGCAGCTGGCTGTTCAATTTTAGGGAAAAATACCAGAGTCCCAAAAAGAAAAACATCTTTTCAGCTAGCAGAAAACAAAAAACGATTGGACGGAAAACCCACGGTGAACATTAGCATAACATTTCAAAAACTGGTGTTTTGCTCTCTTTTGTTACTGTGGCAATGCACGGTCCCATGTCTGGGGGAGGCACGGCCTATAGGATTATATGATTGGAGGGGTGAGAGCTCTGAGACGTGTTTGTGTAAAATAGCTAGCTATACCTAGCTCGTTTGCAAATTCCCTATTGCACCTTTAATTCAACAACACCACATATATAGGTCTTTTAGTTGAATAAAGTATTGACATAAAATGTAAGTTTGTGAGCTCAACCAAATTTAGAAAAATTATCTTGAAAACTGACGTCACAGGCTGTAAAGTAATGAGGTAATTAATGTCTCCACCTTCTACTGTTGAAAAGCCAATCCCATGAACTGGTGCTGCCATGTTGTATTTTTGAAACCACAGTCAGTGCAGTAGAAATGTGACATGGAAAGTTCTCTCTACTGCCTGCACACAATTATGTGTTTGTTAGCTTTTTGCATCAAATAACTAATTACAACTAAATGTGTAAAAACAATGAACATTTGAACATGCAGCAGGAAGGTAAGAGCTGCACAAATTAACAAAAATAAACACCTAGAAATAAATGTCTGAGAGTCAGAAAACTGTCCCACTTGTTTACATTGAGGGGCGTGATTTAAAACTTGGACTGGAACCGGCCACTAGGGGGAGCTTGATTTGTTTTGGCTTCAACCTCCAGGTTGTATACTGTAGATGTCTAGTCTATATTTTTATTAATGCTTATGACCTGTTTTGCTACATGCTGATCTATACATTAGCATTTAGCTTAACAAACTATTCTTATTGTTGTGTCTTGGTGTTAAGTTTATTATGCTGACCAAAGCAGCAATGGCATAGATTTGCTGTTGGACTGCAGCGTACATCCCAGGGTGAGGGGTTGCTCCGGTTGATCTCTGGAAACAGGTCCACACACAGCACCATGGTCCACTGGGCTGCACGTGTCATTGGTGAGGATGCAGCCCTATTTCTTCACCCTCAGAACAAGTTATTGGTGAGGACAATTCAGTGATCGCTGGGTACTGGTGGGGACACGTCACCTCCGTCCATGCCAAATCTACACTCCTATAGGTTAGCACGGTCTCAGAAACAATAGACTTTTATTCAAAATATAAAATTATTGTCCAGCCTGCTGAGTTTGGCTAGAATTAGGTTTGTGTTTGTTACAAGCTAAACCTATTAGCATGGCTACAGTAATTGTTAAAAGATACATCTTTAGCTAATTTAATCTTCAGGGTTGTAAACAAGAACTGTTAAATGACTCCAGCATTTGCCAAGACCTTCAAAATAATTGTAAAAAATTCATACTTTTTTGATCCATACAGCACAGTATGAGAAATTTCCAACCGCCAACCATGCATCCAACTATCCCTAAAGTACAAATGCATTTTCCTGAATATTTCTCCTTGATTTCAAATGGTCCTGCCCTGCTTCTAGCGTCCTAGAATCAAATCATGGCTTTTGTGGTTGAGGCTTGTGAAGCTCCAGCCAAAAGGATGTGGTCCATTACAGAGCACCACCATTCTACTAATTATCAAGCAGCCAAAGAAAACTGCACGCACTGCATTCACCTTACCCAGCTGTATAAGGCTTTAAAAAGGCGACCTATTGGATATATAGTTTCCTTGTTGTTCCATCCAAGTTCAACATTGAATATATCCCTAAAGCACATGTCTGCCTGTCTAGTTATCTTGGTTTTACGAGCTCTAACACAGTATATGAAGTCTTCAAGAAGTCAGGGAAAAAATTACAAGCATTAAAGCATAAATTCTGGCTTAACAAAAAGACTGAGAGCAGTATTGCAATAGCAAGTGTTGGCGAAAGAGTTTACAATCTGCAAATTGTCTGGTGGGATTCTGTAATTAGCTCATCTGCTCTCTGATATACAATCCTTGGACAGTTTCCCTCTCAGCCGACAAACACAATCCTAATCCAGGAAATAGCCTGCAATCAGAATATTGAAGTTGACAACAGAGGTAGCCACAGAGGCGATTCCCACACACCCCTCCCATAGCTTCAAAGATCTTCCTGGGCCTGTTATGGGTTTCCCTCGTGATGAAGTGTGACACTCCACAAACACAAAAGCCCCAGCCCTCTCGTGGGTCTGCTTTGCTTTTCTTGGATCGCTCTGGTCTGACCAATGCCAAGTCAACTTGGCGGTTGTCAGAATGGGCCCCATATCTCCAAAGAGAGAGAGAGTGAGTGCGTGTGGGGTGCAGTGTGCCGTCTGTATATATGCATGTGGTTATGTGTTGAGTTGTGCAGATAGCTTGTCACAGTCACGGGGCCCCGTCTGCCTGTGAGGGCTTGGAATTATGTCATGGGCACCAATAATTATTACACCATGGTTGTCAGTAGAGGTTTTTATGGTTCTTTGTGCAGTTTGAAAAGAAAATCAATTTAAATAAACTGTTTATTGCATTTGAATAATTTCTTCACCAATTTGCAGGGTACCAGTACTTCCATTCATCACACCATATCTACCTTTGGCTCGTTTTTGTTCTATTGGCCCACATACCCTGGTATCGACCTTTCTCTTGGATTTATTTTAGTAGTAAGACGTCACCTTTACTGAAAAGCTGGCCACAGCCAAAGCCACACCAGCAAACCCACTGCCAGAACGCAGCAAGTTCAGGTCTGCCATTTGTCTTGTGGTTTTGAGTTGGGGATATTTATCTAACACGCTGTCCAATGTCAACACTGGCCCTAAATACCCTCACTGCTGCACGAAGTGGGCTTCCTCAGGGAGGATGAGGATTAATGTTTAGTTGGAGATGAAATAAAAGGAGAAGAGGATGAGAGAAAAGGACAGAGAGGGGAATGGATGTTGAGGAAAAAGGACTGATCAAAGCAGAAATATGAAGATGACAAAGAGACCATGAAGGCTGAGAAAAGACGAATTAGATACTGGAATTGTGGACACAGTTTGCCTAATGTGGGATCAATTTGACTTCTGGTCTTTGCATAATACAGATTCTTCTGTTTTCTTCACAGTCAGGGTTGTACAAAAAAGGGTTAACCACTTTACGGCTGTGACAAGCCGCCGCGTGTAAAAGATAGCCTCCGATCATTCTGAACCATTCCTAAAGCTGTGACTAACCATAAATAACAAACAAAATCCAAGGCCTCCCACCACCATCAACACATGCATCCCAAGATGAGAAACCGTCGGCTGGATAGGAGATGACCTCAAGTTTACGGTCTAAAGCCTGTTGCTCCTGAGCGATTGATTGTCATCCCTGAGACTGTCAACTCACCCCACCCCTCAACAACAACCCTCTCAGCGAGAAGTAGATGAATTCAAGCAGTGATTCTGCCATGAGAAGCACATCAGTGGCCAGTACCTTTTCTTTTACGAGGAGAATTCCACATGCTGGGCCCAATATTCCTGGTTACTGGAGTCTGGTGATTAAAGTGTATAAAAAAAGGGGGCGGTGCCACTAAAAGGCAGTGATTTAGTGAGCTGTCACCCAGTTCAGATGGGGCAACAAGTTCAGGTCCCTGCAGGAGGGTTGTAATGAAAATGAAACAAGGGAAGCAACAGTGTTAAAGGAGAGGTGGGATGGCTGGAGGGTGAGAGGGTAGGAGGTGTCGGTGGGAGACATAGGTTCATCTGGAGGGTATGACGCATCAACTCACACTTTCTTGTGTGTGGTTTTTTTTTTCTGTAAGGTTTGAGTAAAGAGTAGAATCTGCCATTTTTCATAGCAGAGCAACTCTCATCCAACCTTGAGCAACTTTGAACACATTATGTAGCTGCATTGGTTCCATAGCAGTAAACTATCCCAAATAAACAGGAGGGATTATCTGAGTCCCTAACCCTTCGATGACCTTGCGCTGACCTTGTAAAAACCCCTGGTCCTATCATTTCCATCTGTACAGGATTCATCTGTTAGCTGGCTCACCTCCCTCTCATCTCAGGGAGTGACGTTTGATGCCTTCAAGTACCAGCCGGCTATAAAAGACACATCCTGATGCGCCTTCCTCTTTTGTGTTTAATAGCTGTCTGTCCCCCCTCGCCTCCACCATTGTGACCTCTGCCACCACACCCACCCTCAGCCTCGACGCTGGCCCTTGGCTAACCTCTCGTATTCAAAGTTCAGGGTCAGGGCAGCAGACTCGCTGCCAATTGGGCGATTGCCCAGAGGACGACCAACATACGTAAGAAACCCATGGACCCCTCTGATGTTCCTGAGAGTCTCCAAAGAGGGAAAGACTTGAGTGTGTTTACAAAATCCTAAATTTAGGGAGGGAAGGAGCGCTGTGCAGGCTTATACAAAGGATGACGAAAGAGCGATGTGGCGTATAAATAAATGTCAGGTACAAAAATGTGTGAAGGAAGAGGGAACAAAGAGATACACACTGAGTTTTGCCAAAGTTCTGCAATGCACACAACACTCTTCATTTAATTGTATTGTTACAGCAGTACAACACGTAAAGAAAAGCATGCAATAATAATTACACAATAAAGAGACTAAAAAATGAACACCATATTCCAGCTCATCTTGCACTTATCTTTAACAGTGCTTTCACAGTTTGCAAAACCAATAAAAGAATGCATTTCACAGTTAAAAAGACTATAATAACATTCACAGCACCGCCTTATAAAATGAAATCTTGGGAATAACAAATGTTGGCTGCTTATGGCTGTCTGATGGCTCCATTTTTCACTCCGTATAACCTGCTAACTTTTACTGCTCGATGTCCTCCACTCAGACTGTGTCACTAAGTCATATAAGACTGCTGCTCCTGGCTGATATATAGACCCAACGGATGATGTCAGCGCAAAACACTTTCAATAATTGCTATGATTAATACGCTCAACCTTCCAACACCTTCCCTGCTTTGCACAGCCACATATCTTTACTAAAGTTCATCTATCAGTCTGCTCCCAATTTGTTCAAGTTCTCTAAGTGATGCATGGCACACTGCGAAGCCCGCGTTCCAATGCACTCTGTTTACATTCATTTAGATTATCAGTCGATCAGCCCTCTGGCGCGTAAAATTGCTATGAGTCACAAAGGTAGGAAGAGGAAGAGAATCGGGGTGTTTACCATTTAATTGATTCAAAAACGGAGCAACGGAGATTTTGTTTTATTTATATTCGAGCTCCATTTCCATTTTGTTTTGTTTATTAAAAAAATTGTTTATTTAAGTTTTTCCTGTACATGTTCACAGCACAGTTGTGTAACATCTAACAGCTGGTTGCTCTGACAGGAATGTGTGTGGATTTCTCACAGGATGGGTTTCCTCTTGGCTTGTTTGCAAATTACTCAGGAGGAAAAAGGTGAAACATATATGTATAAACAGAGGAGGTCTTCCAAAGAACCAGGAAGAGTCTGGAGGGCCTGGGACAGTAGCCGACCTGGGAGAGTCACCATTTTTCTAAGAAGTGAAGTCTGACACACTCTGCTTTTTATTTTCAGAAAAAAATAAATAAACTCCCACTTCCTTGTTTTTTTCGGACGAACTAAACTGGAAAACACTTTCTATTAGCAACAGACTGTCCTAAATCGCATAGGATTACTTATAAAACTCAAATTAATCACATTGTTTTACTGTATAAAAGTTATATCTCCATACTAATTGTGATGTTTGTAAATATTACTTTTTGTTATATTTTTATTTTTTGATAACTTCTTATCAGGTCACTTTAATCTTGCACCTTGTATATGATTACTGTCATACCAAAGACCAAATAACGGGCTTTACATGATGTAAACAATGACTCAACTGTTCTCTATCTTGATGTTTATGTAGTCTGCAGCTTACCTTCTTTTAATGATCTTTTATTGAACTATTTTGAATTTTAGAATCTATTATCATTCCAATAATATTTTGATTCATTCTAAATTTTAATATTGTTTGTTTTAGCTTTTTTCTATTTTACTTTATTTTATGTTTTCCTTATATTATGTATTGTATTTCTATTTTTTATCTTATTGTATCATGAGGATATGGGATGGACAAAATAAGCATCGGCTTCAATCCGTTCCAATTTCGACTGATCTCTTTCAAAACTTCTAATTGTACAATGACATCACTGTTATAAAGTAACAAATTGAAATAAATCCATTCATCCATTCATTCATTCATTCATTCATTCATTCATTCATTCATTCATTCATTCATTCATTCATTCATTCATTCAAGATACTGTATAGAAAATGGGGAAACTTTATTTTAAAAAATTGCAATTTACAAATCAAACAGTTCTTGTTTGATGTTAAGATTTTACAATTTACAAACACTTTAAAGGTACTAAATACCGTTAAAGCAGAGCACTTTGCACACACAAATACAAATGTCACACTTTCTCATCTGATCTCATCAATATTTTTTATTTACAGATTTGAGATGTTTGCTTGATACTTTTAAGAAAAATCCTTAAAAATGATTAAATTAACTGTCACAGTGTTGGGTTTAGTATGTTGTGTTTTCTCTTTTGTTAGAGAGTTTTAAGTTGAAGTTATGTTTTCTTTCATCAGTGTGTTTTAAGCCACATTCACACTGCAGTCAAAAATGTCCTTTATCTAACTTTTTGCCAACAAATTAACATCAGAACTGATACATGCACACTGATTTGTAATAGTTACCAAATACAGAGTCCTACGTGTGATGACACTTTTTCTGGATGGGGTTTGATGGTGGATTAATTTAAATTTTCATTATTACGGCACAATGTGATCATCCAGGAGAGGCAGAATGGTGTTTTAGGTGTCCAGGTGGATGCAGGCAACATACCACCTGGTGCCACCAGAAAAAAGCATGCAAAAACATCAGATGTCAACAAATGTATATAGATCTTTAAGATCTGCAGGATGAACTAAAGGCGTGTGTTCTACTTGTGACTTAAAATCACTTTCCTCATTACACACCTGTGCTCCATCTGTTAATCAGCCCACCTCTCCTTTAATCCATAGCCTGTAAAATGTTGGTCCTGCTACTCATTACTTATGAAATTCACATCTAAATCCTTTTTCATCTCTGATTCTTTCCACCATATTAATACTCAGATTAACTGTGCATGCTGTAGCATACGGCCATCATTTATATAACCCATTACTTTGCCTTCAGATGCTCTCACATTGTTCTTGTATCTATTGCTGCAGAGTCTTTGTGAATCCCAAATGTGCAGCTGATCATAAAAAAGACATGTAGTCATTGCTGGGGATATGAATAGGCTCTTTAGACAGTGATGTTCAGTGTAACAAATTGATAGAAGTCAATTAAGCATCTATTATTAACCTCCTATGGTTCGCTATCAATTATCTGTCCCATTAACTCTGTAATACTGTACGCAGTATGTGTTTAACACTGAGAAGATCTAGCGTGGCTCATAACTAATCAGCTTCCATGAAAAAAAAGAGCCACAAATGATGATTTTTAATGTCAATTCACTTTAATTTGATTAAATTAAATGTCTCAGACCTGTTATATCTCTCTTATGTGGTTCTTTGATGATTTACTGCAATAATAAGGTGCACTTACATAGATTAGTCATAAATTCTCTCTTCCTTCACAAAATTAAAAGAAAGACACAAAGATATTTTTTCTGCAGTAATTACAGATAAAGATGATATTACTGTCCACCTCGAAACACTTATAGTAAATCTATTTAAAGGCATTGTAAAACCTAGATAAAACATTTTTTTATTTCAACATTTTTAATAAAAAAGTCACCATCTTGTGGGAATGAATGTTCATCAGCAAAGAGCTGCACGGCTGAGAGGAAATCGTTTTACTGCTGCACTGACTTACTTCTGTTTACACAAACTCCCTCAAAACACTTAAGACAGGATATTTAATTGTGAGAGGTCTTTCTGTTCTGTGCTGTTTTCCCACAACAGGCCGTCACCATGGTTAGGGATCTAAACACATGGAACACAAAACTCACAGGACTTTTAAAGGAGGGGGAAAAATACGTTTTTTTTAGTTTTACTGATTTGACAAAATCTTGTTTGATGCTTTTTTCTTTGTTCACATGAGCTGAGTTTGTCGTGTGTCATGTTCAGTGTTGCATCAAGCAAATGAGATCAGGAAACAGACCACATTGTAAAGTATTTGCAACACCAAACACAATGAAAATCTGGGATTTCTGCAAAAAATGTGATCCTCTTCAGCTCCGAGGAGGAAATCATTCCAACCACAGAATCCTAAATACCAGCTGGCTTGTTGCTGACATGGAAGGTGAAGCTGCCAAGTCAGACATGCTGCCATCTGACCGCAGTGAAAGGACTGCAACTGCATGTTGTGTGCTGTATCTGGACATCCTCTGAGCTACAACAGACCAGCACTGTCCCTGTGGCAAAGTCCCTGCCAGCCATTCTTCCTAATGGCTCTTCCATGATAGATTTATGATTCAAAAGGATCACAGACAGTGAAACACAAAAGCCTGGAGCTGTCCACAGAAAGATTTATGATGAAAAAGATGCTAATTTTGAAACAAAAAGTCTGATGTGAAAGTGCTGATAGTGTGATCCAGCACTGTTGGCCTCATTGCATCCTGTCTTGTTCTTTTGGTCCTGCACAGAGACTGACATGTTTTGTTTGTTTGTTGACTGTTGTGATTTGAGCAGATGCAATATATGCATGTGATGCATGTTGTCATGCTGGAGCTTTGTTTGCAGAGAGAGAACTCTGCCACATCATCGCTTCCACCAGTGCCTCTGTGTGTCTTTCCACTCAGGAAGTGAAACGGGAAACACTTGTATACGACTCATGTTCCAAGACTCCAGGAACCTGAAGTCCTGAAACATGGAGAGGGGAAATGAGACTGTGTAAAGGGGTGACACAGAGGTCAAAAAGAGAGAAAACAACATAAAGAAACTAACTGAATGGAGAAGATATCACATTTAGCTATTATTATACACCCTTTTTTATTTTTTGCTTTAATTGCAATATATTTTCATCACTTCTTCTGTTCTTTTGCTGCTGAAATTTAGCCAAATGTGTCCGTTAAGCTCATATTTACCCATGGGATAAACCAAAGAATTAATATAATCAAGATACAAGGAAGGCATTTTTCTGTTGCACTTTTTCTAGACTTAGGCAAATTCATGCATGCACCCCAGTTCTATTATCAGAAAATCCCGGGGATTCCTTTAATGAGGCTAAATTTAGAGTAAGCCCGTACATCTTCTTCCTCTCTTCCACCATATTGCTCAGTGATTGTGTTCTTTGATTGTCCATGTTTAATGGCAACCTCCATCTGCCAGCCCTCTGTGTCTGCAGGCAAGCGGCCCATGGCGCCCCACATTAGAGCCTCTTGGCGCAGGCCCCAGGCACATTCCACTTCTGGAAGTGTGATTATTGAGGCCTGATTACAATGTCTGCGACCACGATAACAAACCAACCCTCAATGAGTGGTTGGCAAGCTCACTGCAAAACAAAACGGCCGGAGAACTAATGATGCTTCAAACTCGGACAGGTTTTTTTCTTCTTTTACTACTGATAATCTGGATCGAGGGTAATTTGCGCCAATTGGTGGCATATGGTTTGGTTTTGGACTTAATGTCCAGCAACAGATAGGAAATCTGTTCGACTGGGAAAGCCATGGCCGCACATAATCAGGTCTATTCAAGTTAATTTAAAGAGACTCAATGAACAGATTTAAAAGCTGAAAAGGAATTTCAAAGTAAAACTGACAACAAAAAAAAAAGAATCCAAGCAGTTCATCTGTCTGTTATGGATTTTATGAAGGGTGTCTTGTAGTTTGGTTAAAGCATGTCGCTGCGGACAGGAACCAGAGAACAGAGAGAATGGAGCTTAATGTTTGACACACACCTGAAAGCCCCCATGTTCTCCCTCTGTAGACGTGCCTGTGGTGGTCTCCAACTGCCTGCTAGTTTTTGAGAAGTACTCATTGCCTCATCCCTGCCTTCAGGCAAAACTTCATCCCCCTTTCCCACCTCCTCTACTCAGTTTTTGCCTTCTTTCCTCCTCCCCTCACTCATTGCTTCCTTCTTTTGCTCAGTCTTCTCAGTTTCTCCATTCCCTCACCCCCTTAGGGCAGCAGGTTCAGCTAGAAGTCCATTGCAGGGATCAGAGCTGATAACCTGTATTCTGGACAGGCCGGCCACATGGGGCCACACCTTGCCTGAGGATAGGTCGATCCATGCTGGGGGCAACAGAGGCATGGGAGCCGGGGGGCTAAGGCCAGGGGCTAGGTCTGGAGTTGGAGCAGAGAACTTGAACCGTGGTAGGAGCGTGGGGGGAAGTGAGGTGGATGCTGGGACATCAGCTGCATGAGCATGGAAATCAGGGCAGGAGTAAGAGAAGGGGGGGTGATGCTGTGTAGCCAAGCTGAGGGGAGAGGGTCAATGCTAGTGACAGGGGTCTGCACAGTTGGGCTGAGGCTCTACTGATCCATGGTGGAGTGGAGCTGACAGGTGAGAGAACAGAACCACCCCTAATGATGGCGGCCAAGGTGAGGGTCAGGGAGAGATGCGGGTGCCAGTTGTCGTGGTGAGTGTGATGGGGTAGAAAGACGGCAAGGTGAAAGGTGGGAAGGCCAGAGCTGGACAGGGAACAGAGTGATGCTTCACAGCTTACAGCCCGCTGTGTGTAAAGCTTTAGTTCATTCTGATGTTTTAAATCAAACCAAGTTCAAACCAGCTCACAGTTTTATGCCGCGCAAATGCTCTGTTGCACATCGTCATTCATATTTAAATCAGTTCCACAATTGAATTGTATTTAAAGTTAACTCTGACAAGCAGTCAAGAAGCTGAGCTCTTTTCACATTTAGTAAGGATGATGATGATTATAAAACTCTATGATGTGTGACACTAGGCCATGGTTCTGCCTCCACTGAGGCCTTGGGAGTAGAACTCTGTGTCACTTTGCTAAAAGTGATCAAGCTGAAGCAGTTGGTCAAGAGAACAACTGAACTGTGTTGTGCATTTGTGCATGCATTCAGTGAGCGTGTGTAAATATGTGTATTGCAGAGCAAGACTTACGCCGCAACACTCCATCTGCTTGGCCGCCTGGATCAGCCCAGACTGCGCTGCCCCGATTCCATCACCTTTCATGGGTTTGGGAGGTTGGCTGAATGGGGGAAGGAATGGCGGTGGTGAGGAGTGGGGGTGGAGTGTGTACACAAAAAGTCACCCTGAATCTACCAGCTGATTAATCAAGGGTGATTCGGCAGCAAGCGGAGCCTACCCGCTCCTTCCTGGCTAGTCCGTGTGTATTTATTTAGAGTAACCCGTGGCCAGTCACGCCTGACCTCAAACCATCAGGAGCAGCCACAGTTGCGCCCAAGCATAAACAAAAAATGCATAATGAAAGTAAAGGGACAGCGGACAGGGTGGTTTGGGGATGGGGTGGAGGAGGGTGGGGGGAAGGTACTAGTTCTTTTCACTGAGATAGGGATCTCAAGCTTCACAGCAGAGCTTGTGGGTCCAGACATCGAGCTGAAATAGCTGCCTGTGTCCTGGTGTTTACTTCTCAGTGGACATGGGAAGGGAAATCATTGACCTCTGTCAGAGCAGCCAGGGTTCATCCATCTTCCAGGCACATGTTTTTTTTTTTTTGTTGTTGTTGCCTGGTATCAGATAGCTGACTATGAGGAGGGGGGTCCCTTCAATTCACACAGAGCTATAAGATAAAATTTGTTGTTGATTCTTTGTAACAATAATCACTTTTTAGGGTTGTTATCTCTTCTTTTTCTATATTATTGTGACTTTTATTGGGTTAAACCAGCCTGATCAGTTTCATCATCTGAGCTGTGATGTAAGTAGCCAAGCAAGAGAACAGGAACAAGCAAAACTCCAAAAGATGCAGCCTCTACGGAGAATTATTGATCCAACATGAAGGTTAGCCAGAAGTAGGAGAAGGTTGGCTCTCAGAGGTCCCACGTGGCATCGCAGGCCCAAATCTTTTTGCCTTAAAGAGGACAAAACACAGGAAAGAACAAATAAAGTGGATGGGTGAGAGGAAGGAGAGAACAAGCATAAAACAAAGTCAGAGAAAGCTTGTTTCAATGAACCACATGAGGAAAGAAACACTTTTTTTTCCCTGCAGAAGTGGATTTAAAGTCTTCAAAGTTATTTTAAAGACACACTGGAAGTCAGCTGTAACAAGGCCAGGTGGCAGTCAAGATGTATGTTTACCAACCTTGTTGTCCCCCACATGTCTGCCTCAGTACCAGCCTTAGTAAATAATCTGCACGGCACGATGTGATCATCCAGGAGAGGCAGAAAGGCGTTTTAGGTGAGCAGGTGGATGCAGGCAATGCACCACCTGGTGTCACCGGTAAAAAAAAATAAAAACTAAAAAACGCAGAGAGAGCACAGCCTTTCAGCACAGCTTGTTGGGTTCTGACCCACTGCCACCTTCACTCTCTACACAAAACCCACTTCCTTCTCCCTGCCATCACATTCAGATCAGCCCGACTGGCGCAGGAGGGGGGCTCCATCTCCCGTAGAGGCAAACAGAGGATGGGAGGATGAAGGGAGGGCAGGAGAGAGGGAACAAAGTGGTAAACAGCAGCACCTTTTGTCCTGCATCTGTCTGAGCCTGGCATCCTACAGTGTGTGATAGTTCGAGATGCATGTGGTTCATTCAGCACTCCCTGACATGGATGTTGAGTCATCCCAGATGGCCATCACCTTCCCTGCTCGTGTTTCTCTTTTACTCTCTCCCTCTGTTGCTTTCACCACCTCCAACAATTTACAGCAGCACAGGAGTGACTTTGAAAAATGAGAACGAACAACTGAGTTGACCACTCAGCTAATTAGTCATGTTTAACTTTGCTTCTTCAAATTATAATTTGTTGAGTAATTAAGATTTCACAGAAAACAGCAGGATGTGATCAAGCATGGCTGACACAGCTAACAGTTTGGAGAAATGCAATACGTACTATTCAAATAAAATGCAAACATTTTTTAGGCAAAAACAGCAAGAAATTCCTAAAAGACCAGAGCCACAGGAAGCGCTACATTCAGCTGCTGCGCACATGCACACGTCTAAATAACCGCAGAATTCCATGCAAGTATAGAAAGTAAGTGGAATTTATTTATAGGGTGCCTTTCACTGATATAGAATACATCACAAAGTGCTGTAATGTGTAAATGTACAATGATGAATTGACAGTGATTTACATATTTTGAAAATAATGTTGCAAGAACAGCTTTCAAATTTAGAAGCTGTGCTCAGATTAGCCATGATGACATAAACTGTTCCTCCAGAAAGAGTTCTCCAATGGGTAAGATCATTTTAACAAAGAAATACATTTCCAACTGGCCCAAAAATCTCTTTAATTTGTTTCTTTTAAATGAATTTTTATTTATATATTCCATAAGCCATGAAAACTTTATAATCATTAAAGTAGGATTTAATAACATTATAGCAAACTATGAATAAACTGTCTCATATAAAACTTTGAATGCATTTACCCTCATGCCAACTTCAACATTGGAGTTAATACCTCTGGCAGATCAAGAAAAAAGCACAACCCTTTGACTTTTGACAGTTTGCAGCATAAAAAATATGAAAGCTTATTATTAATTTCACAATGTGCAAAGCCAATATTCATAGTGTGCTGAGGAAAAACAGGTGGGTGGGCTGGTGTGTGCCAGCCAGTGAGCGAACAAGTACCTCTAACCTTGTGCTTTTACCGTTTCTGGTTGACGCCTCAGAAAAAAAACATACATTTATTTTCCAAGTGTAGGTTTTCTGCAACATGTCACTGGCAGGGAGAGGCAACGTTAAGTATAGAAGGACACGTGGCTTCGTATGGGGGGGGGGGGTCTCTGTAAAGTCACTCACAGAGCGCCTGTCAGGCTTAAGTAGACAGGTGCTTACTGTTAACTCCCCACTAATATCTTTATGCATATTTATGAACCCCCCCTCCCTTATAGTACGTTGCTCGTTAATGTCACAGCTGCCAAATATTGACTATGAATTTCTTTTTAAAAAGCGCATAAATAAAACAGCTTTTAAAGAGTCTGACCTGCTTAAATACATCACTTTCCCTGTCCCTTTGATCAGAAAGCTTTTTATTATTTAAACCTCCTCGCTTCTTTATATTTTTCCACCTCATCTGCTGTAAATATGCACCACATCTTAATTTATTGTAGGTACCCATCCTTCATCTAAACGTATCTTTTCTGTGCGCTCAAATGTGGCCAGTGACATCTGAGGGCCCTCATTTGGGAAACGGTTTGAGCAAAACTTTCTGCTGGATCTCAATCAGTGAAATTAGGGGGAAAGGCTTTATGGTTTTTGAGGATTTGTTTTCTGATTGCTCTGTAAGACAGACTCCTGCTCAGTAAGCTGGAGGATTTTTTTTATTCCCTTGAAAACTTGGCAAAGGACTACAAAGTACAGAACACATTTTGTTTTTAGGCTGAATCCGAATTCACTCTCTTCCCCAGCCCAATTACCGTAGCCCTACCTCCAGAGGAAATGGACGTGCCAACAAGTTGACAGTTCTTAAGACCAGAACCAGATCACCAAGAGGAGGAACAGAATGTCACCACCTGAAGCAAAATGAAAACTTCCTTTCCATTAGTTGAGCATGACTTCTATTTAAAATTAGGAGCTTAAATAACAATTTCGCACATGTCCTTTAATTGTCCCCATTGAGTAAAGGCAGACATATTTGACCAATGGTGAACCGTGCAATAATTTAACACTTTATCCAAAACCTTCCTTACTTTACATTCTGGAGGGATGTCGGTTTATCTCCCCCTGTCTCTAACGCTAAACAAATTAGCCCTGTTGAGCCACGGTTAGGGTCAGAGGTCAAGCCTGACACAGGAAGCCATGGTGTGACAGGCTTAGGCCCCTTGGACTTCTCACCCAAGGAACAGATGTTTGAAGAGGCAGTGTGATTATCACCACGGCGACCGAGGAACAGGAGCTACGGCTCTTGGATGGATGCTGGTAATTACCCAGGCTCCCCTGGGAAGGGGATGACACGTGCCCGCCACTCTTGGAGATCAGAGGGGCGTAATTAAAGCTGCAGTAACAGTTGTTAATAGGGCAGCAAATAAAGGTAGAGTAGGATGAGGGGAAGAGACAGAGAGAGGGAAGGAAATCTTAGGGGCATAATAGACGATTGTCTTTCTTTTGTCCTTTGACTTGTTTGTTTTGCAAACTGTGACCTTCCTGTAGGGCAGTACATTCAGTTAAAGGACACTTTATTAGAAGAAGTCATAATCCTTTGTTTTTCTTTTGGCTCTAAATTATTTGTACCATGGAAGTATTATTAAAAAAAAAATAACATCATATTTCATTAACCTCTCAGATTTCATACATTGTTTAAATTTCAATTATTTCAGCTAAAATTAGAAGGAAAAAAAAAAAAGTACAAAAAAAAAAAGTCACCCAAAAAGCTCTGCTGGCATGCAGGAGTCTCTTGAAGTGTTTGTAAGTGACAGGTATGTTTTTGTCTTGCTCGGCAGCGTGTGATGCTCAGAGTGGCCATGCAGAGCTGTTAAAAGCACCATACAAGACCCTAAGTGTCAGAGCACATCACCGCAGCCTTTTAGAGCCACAAAAACCTTTGACAGCACCAAAATGGCTTCTCTTATGGTTTTTGTTCTCCAGCCGTATAAATGACCACATTCAACCCCTGCTCTTGACAGGCCTATGAATTCTTGTTTTAAAAAGGCTTGAAAATAAAAAAGGCATTCCTTTAGGAGGTATAGGAGGTTGCTCTGTAAGTGTGTTTAGACTTTATATGAACAAATGTAATGGCTTTCAGCCTAGTTCACTTTTGAATGTCAAAGAGAACAAAAAAAATTGTGAAGGGGAATTCAGGAGTGGCCAAAACACGATGGCATAGAGTATTATTATCTCAGAAGATCGAAGATCAAATGTCTGGTCTAGACAACAAAAAGTGGTTTTTCATAATAGTTTTCCAAATTACACAAAACCTGCATTTGCTGTCGAGGATGGACTGGCCATGTGGTGTACTGGGCATTTCCCAGTGGGCTGACGAGCTTTTTGGGTGACAATCCTTACCCTTTTTAAAAAAAAATTCATATATCGGTTTGACTGGCCCAAACACCGATGCACAGGTAGAACACTGGGTTGGCCCAATCAAATCATGAGACACCTCCCCCCTTTGGCTTGATGCACCGGTGTGCAGTTTTATGTAGGATGAAGGTAACGTTATCTATTAGGATCTTCTGAGATGGAGAGAAAAGAGGCAGAGAAACGGTGAGAAAAAAGAATCTCGCTCTTCAAGCAAACGCCATCAAATGTGAGAAACACACAGGCAGTAGAATGAATGCTGCTGTATTATTTATTCTCAGTGATAGGGTGGTGGAGCAGGGGTGTAGCACAGATTTCTGGGCCCTTCTAGGTGGGCCCCCATGTCCACTTGATCCATATCTGTCACATATTTTTCTATGATAAGAGACAAAGATAAAGTTAATCTCAACTTAACGTCTATGTTGAGGAAATGCCTAATTACCAGCATAGTGGATGACGAGTCGATCAGAGACATTGTTAATTATTATTAATATTTATAATACGTAGCATTATTCATTCATAATTTATGTTGTACTGAAGGTGGTGGGGCAGTTTGGTCCAAAATGCCGGGGCTATTTTATTGATCCAGTCCAGCCCTGCTTGCAGTCCTTACTGGTCTTCCTGCCCCAATAGTTTAACACAATTCATGTGATTTATTTAGTAAAGAGCAGAAGAATAAAAATAGCCAAGGATCAGACAACTGTGATTATATCAGTTTGCCAATCAGGCCTCTCTTTCTTGGCAGGAGGGAGTCATAAAGAGAATTAGCCAAGTTGAGCTTCACATATTATTACACCCACAGATAAATAAAGGAGGATATGTTTTCGGGATTAACTCATTAACCCAAAGAAGTGGTGGGATCAATAGTAAATCCAGAGAAGAAATGGCAATTTTTCCCATTTATTGTACAACGGTTCTTTACGTGGCAGGTCATCAGCTTGGTAGAGCATATTTTAGTTCATTTACTATTAAAGGGTTAAAACCACTCTCAATCGTTATATTCAAAAGTCAAAGTTCCAACAGGGATACTGTAAACGTAGCCAAAGCAAACCGTAATAATTTTTAAAAACCTCTACTCAAGGATAACAAGCTCAATTGCAGCTCAGTGAAGACACAAAGCAGTCTTGTTTGCGTTAATGCTTCTCAATACATTAAACAGAATGGCAAATCTTCCTAAATTTGTTTTTTTAGACCTCCACTGTTGTTACCTTGTGATCCACTCCTTTTATTTCCCTTCATGTCCTCCTTTCTCCTACTCTCCATGGAAACATTCACACATCACACGCTGCAGCGTCCACACGGTCTCTGTTTCTTTTAGCGTCATGTTGTCAGTGTTTCATGACTTATTCACTCATTTTGTCCCACTCAGGACATCAATATTTGATAAGGATGGAAGCAAGTTTTCCCTTCTTAATAAAGGATATGGCGTGCATGCACAATACAATGTGCACAACATGTGAATACATATAAGAGTGGGCTGTCCTTCCTGTGGTACAGAATAGCTGCTGTCAGAGTGGTCCGAAAATGTACAAGCAGACTGCAGACAAAATAAATCAGACTATTTACATCATATCTCAACAGATTGTAACTTAGATTTGGAAAAAAGACCAGATTACATGGGGTGCATGAAATATAGTGACTTTTCTATAAGACAAAGTGTCCTAATTATGTCAGTTTTTTGCAGTTTACTCTCTCTCTCTGCTTTAAAAAATTTTTTTTTTTAGTAATTTGGTCACCAATTGTGTTTATAGGTTAGAGTAAAGTTTTAAGTAACTTTTTCATCTCAAAGACTTCATAACATTCCCCATAATGTCCCATTCAGACACAGAATGATCACCATTTCTTACTTCTTTCATTCATAATCTGAACTCCACAGACTTTTGATCTAAATTTCAGTATACTCAGTTAAATCAATTGGTATAACCTCATGCATTTAAAGGGCAACCATGACTGCATTAACATAGTGCGTTACTTGATTAGCTACCGATCGGTACAGTCTTGCTGTATCAATTCCACAGTTAACACTCATCAAATCTAATCCCCAATGCAGCTTGCTGTCATATCCCATTGGCAGGTTGCTTCTAAACTGATTTGGAAACCTTTTGTCCTCTCTAATCTGGTCAAATCAATGGAAACGTTCGTCCTCGATCCAGCATATGGGGATTCAAATCAATAAGAATATTGATCAATAAGTGGTGCTGGATGCACTGGGAGGTCAGTTGGCCTTATAAGGTCGAGGCTAATCAGTTTAAGTTGCCCACAAGCAGTAAAATGGGGGCTAAGCACAGTTTAAATGGTGACCTGGCCTGCAGAGAAGGTCTTTGGCTCTTCGGTGGCACAAATGCTCCAACAGAGAAGCAGGGAGGGCAGGAAGAATGAATACAGGGACATTTATTTAATATGTCAGGTTATTTGGGGTATTTACACAACAGAGTGTCCCAGTGCAGTTTTCCTCTCACTTGTGTTGCGATATTGAATTTTGTGCCAATCCTCTGCTCTTTTTCTGTTAGATATTGGCATTTAAGAACCGGACACAAAGCTTTATTTTTGCAGGAATAATATGCTAAGGCCCACCCATAACTCTGATAGCTCATAACTGTGGATTTCATTGATGTGAAGATTCAATACAATCTGCTGGCTCTTTTATGTAAGGACAATTTGACTAATTGACATTTTATAATGAAACTAGTTTCACTACAGCAAAGCTACATTTACTGCAATCAATTGGCCTGTTGTGTTGTAAACCAGCATTTTGTAAATAAACTGAAATGAATTGAATATACAATTCTCTACTCTTTCATAGAAGCATGTACAAATCTTACTTATTAATGGCTAGACAATATGGCGCATGTCTTTTTAAAAAAATGCTGTAATATTAATTGTTAAAGGGATACTCCACCAGAAAGGGATTTTTTGTCTATTGCCACATTCCTCATAGTTAGATGAGTGGGCAAAAACAATTAGTAAACAGCCCAGCTGTCATCCTGATCCAGCAGTACTCCTTTAGCTTTAGCTTAGCGTAAAACACTGTAAGTAAATGGTCCTTAAACGTAAATGCATATCGTCACGTCATACCAGTGCTGTCCTTAACTTTTCGGGGCTTTTAATTTCTCTAGCCTGGCCCTACACTGGTCCGCTCTAATCCTTCAGTGAAACTTCCTTATAAACTCTTTCATTTCTTAACAGTCTATCTAGCTCCTCCTGAACACAGCTGATCGTCCAATGTTTGGAGCTCTGAAAGTGATCAAACCTTGGTGCTACATGATGGCATTTTATTACATGTAGTGTGTGTGGCTCAGTTGGTAAAGTGGCTGTTCTGGTATCTGGAGGGTTGCCAGTTCAAACCCAGCTCCAGCTGGGTTACATTATCTTGTGTCTTTGGGCAAGACACTTCACCCACCTTACCTGCTGATGGTGGTGAGGAGGGCCCATAGGCGCTAGGTTGTTTCAAAGTTAGCTTTATTGTCAGTTCTGCTACTATGTACAGTGCATACATATACAGAATCAAAATTTTGTTTTCTCTCAATATGCTGGTGAAGGTTCTTAGTCATCCAGGTCACGATAAACCAAAAACGGGTTTTAAAGTGCCCATGGCATCATTTTCCATGTTTTCTGACTTACCTATCATGTTGCAACATTGAGTTCTCCCCTTAAACATGCCAGAAAGTGCAAAAAATGGCGTCTATCTGTCTCCTAGTAATTTATTTTTTAATTTTTGTAGGATTTCAGACCTCCGTTTCAAACAGTTTTTTTCCACCCCTAGCCCGCTATGAGGTCATAGTGATCCGGACATGCAAATATGGTCTAATTCTCCACCCACATGCATGTTCACGACACCTGGAGCGTGGAGAATGCCAGTGCTGCTGCCGCCATTGACCATAGACCGTGTAGCACAGACACAGAGTTATCCTCTCGTGTTTCTCTTTTCTTTTAGCGAGTGTTTAGTTTCAGTTTCGTTTCACTTTCACGCGACGGCACTGCCCCCTACTGCAGCCGAAGTGTCAGGCTGCCAAATAAGGAGAAACCCAGCAGAACCGGAAGGCGGCACATTCTTCTGATCTCTGAGTTGCTCGTTAGGAAATAATTACAGCATATTTTGAGTTATAATGGTGCAACGCTAATCTAGAGGCATCAAAGATTAAATCTTTTTAATATAAATTGATAAAAAATATAGAGCCATAGGTCCTTTAAATGAAGGCAACTAGACTTATTTGGTTCATTGAAGACGTTTCGCTGCTCATCCAAGTAGCTTTGTCAATTCTGTCTATAATGGCCACTCAGGACTGCAGGCCAAGACTCAGCAGTCCACCTCCACCTCAAAGACAAGGGACACACCTTTGAAAACGACAACGTACACATTTTGGACAGAGAAGACCGATGGTTTGAGAGAGGAGTTAAAGAAGTCATCTACAGTATGTCAAACGTGAAAAACCTACTTTAAACAGAGGAGGAGGACTCAGATTTAATCTTTCCAGCACTTACCAGTCTGCTTTGAACTTAATTCCCAGACAATTCATGCCTCCAATCAAAACACCTCACCAGGACTCCAGTTGAATACAGTGGAGTGAACACCTCCTCAAGGGGGTAGAAGGAGGTGTGTCACAGACAGAGGAAGATAAGCACAGTTTATAAGATTCTCTCTCCTTTACTACGTATAGACAGAGTTGACAAAGCTACTCGGATGAGCAACGAAACGTCTTCAAAGAACCAAATAAGTCCAGTTGCCTTTATTTAAAACCCTCTTTTGGTTTTCTCTCAATCCACAAAAAGCATTTTAAAAAACACAAACTTGAGGAATAGAACATAATTTAGAGGAATAACGAGGTAGATAACGGAGTAGTTGTTCTGCTAGAGAGACACATCACGGAGGGCTGATATGGTGCAAAACGGAACAATGTAGAGTAGTGCAAATGAGCTTGATATTAGTTGTATAAAGTGACATTTAGAACAGTATAAAAGTAGTATTTACAATACACAGTAGGAAGAGAAAGGTGCCAGCACAAAGTGACAGGTGTAATTTGTGTGTGTGAGTGTATGTGTGTCTGTGTGCATGTGTAATGAGGGAGTCAGACAGCCCGGGAGGGCGGGGCCGAGGAGCGCATTGGAGGCAGAGCAGGGAGGCCGTTGAGCTTTCTGATTGCCTGATGGATGAAGCTGTCCTTCAGTCTGCTTGTCCTGGCCTGGAGACTTCTTAGTCTCCTCCCTGATGGCAGCAGGCTGAAGAAGGTGAGTTGGATCACGAGCAATCCTGAGAGCTTTTTGGGTGAGGCGGGTGTCGTAGATATCCTGGAGGGAAGGGAGGGAGACACCGATGATTTTCTCAGCTGCTGCCACGATGCGCTGGAGTGTCTTCCGGCAGGACGTGGTGCAGGAGCCGTACCACACCGTGATGCACCTGGACAGGATGCTCTCAATGGTGCCGCTGTAAAAGGTGTGCATGATGGTAGTGTGAAGCGCTTTGGGAGTTCTAGGACTTAGAAAGCGCTATACAAGTACAAACCATTTACCATTTTACATCTGTGTACGGTCGGACCTCTGCTGACAGACCCGTTGAGGCATACGGATCTGGATCGGTTAATCCCTCGCGGTCCACGACTGGACCAGCCGGGTCCAGCGTTACAGGACGATTGTTTTTATCTTAAATAAATAACTTCTCACTATAGTAATAACGTAATAAAATAACGGTACTCCGGGGTTTGTTTTGCTCATCACAAGCAGTGAGACTGTGTTGTTTTAAGCTCCACCCTAACCATACCGCTCTATTTTCCTATGGACCCACAACTGAGGAGGATCGTTCATAGACCATGAATGGAGTGGTCTGGTTTGGTTGTATGGACCGGTTTTACAATGGAAACAGACAAAGTAGCAATCCGACCCGCCCCGAACCCTGCTATGGAAACGAGGCTATAGACACAGGTGCAGTGATTACTGTGGGAGATCACCTGTGGAGGAGGAGGAAACGAGGGGAAAAGATGAACCCCCCCCCCCAAAAAATCCAAACACTTAAGAACACAACAATATCAATATTATTTAATTTTATTTGTTGCATTATATTTTTATTGAGGAAAATAAGAGGCATAATGCAAGGTAAGACAAAAATAACAACATCATTAAAATAGGAATAAGTGTTTTTAGATATTTTTTTAGTTAAGTTTAGAGCATTCTTCAGTAAATTGACCACATGGTCGACCAAACCTCAAAGGGTTAAACGCAAATCTGAAAGTAAATGAGAACGAAACAAAATGAAGAGAAGCAGGACTCAAACTAGAAGGTACTTGAAAAGAGGATAATAAAAGCACGGTGAGTCTTGGAGGAGTCGGGGCAACAGATGACCTTTTCAAAGAGAGTCCCTTACGCAGTCTTGGGCCAAGGTACACTTTTATTTATAGAGGGTATTTATAGAAGCGATTTTCCCGAGGTTATCCTGAGCAAAATGCCAGTTCTCATTACCAGCCGGGCCCTGCCTGCGCCTCATTTTACGGCTGGATGAGCCCAGGCAGCAGGAGGCCCAGCATGCAGCCCAGGGTCACCTATTAAATCCTCATGTCCAAGAGAGCACCGTCATGCACTTCTTGTTCTTCACTGGGTGGGGCCGTGGAGCGGCGAGAAAAGAGCAAGTAAATGGGTGGCCAGGTGTGTGTACGCAGGTGTGTGTGTGAGATTGCTCCTATGTAGGGGATGATTTATTAAGGGAGTATGCAATTTGTACTGGGATTCATGTCCCTCTTGTTTAATCAGGTTGTAAAAATAACACTTTGGAATCAAAATCTTTTTCATCATCATCATATAAAAAGAGAAACAAAAAAGCAACCTGTAATATACACTGTATTCTTTAGTCTTTTGTTAGAGTAAGGCCATAACACATTACATTATGTCTACTGGAATAAAAATGAGATACAATGCCAAATGGAAACAGTCGTTTCTGGGACTGTATGCATGAGTGTGATGTGCTTTCTGAGAGTTGAGTCTGCATGAATCTGAATGAGTCCGTCTGTGAGTGTCTCTCATGCGAGCAGCTAAAAGTCACCCTGCTCAACCATCTCAGGCCCTTTGTGGGGTCTGGGAGCCTCAACATGGGGTCATCTCAGCTCAGGGACTCAGACAGCCTAAAATGTCAACTCAAAGACACAATCAGACAGGAAAAACAACAAAACCCAGAATAAAACTTATATTGATGACTGCATGTTTATGTTTATTCATTTATCAGATGCTTTTTTCCAAAGCGACTTACATTTGTGACCTATCAGGCATGTTGTGATCTATGGGGGAAACCAGAGTAGAAACCCATGCATGCATGAGGAGAACATGCTAACGCCACACAGAAAGGCCATAGATGGGATTCAAGCCCATTGCTGCAAGGCAACAGTGTTACTATCTGCACCGCCATGCAGCCACTGCAAAGTAAAGGGGTCAAATTATATTTTAATGGCTAACAACAACTCAAACAACTTGTCAAAAGAACTGGTTTCTTTAGTAAAAAACTTGACTGCTCTTTATTTTTGTTTTTACACTGTATTAAAAATAATTATCAGATTATACAGGTTTGAATTTGCTACATGTGTCAGAGAAATTAGAAAAATGTAAATCCTTATTACTGACCACATTTTTAAATGCTAAATATAAGCGTGGATATTATTTAAAATTTTAAAAAATGTGTCTGGATATTTTTTCTGTTCATTTAATCACCCAAAATTTTAAATCAGATTTGATTTACATGTAGTCTTCAACATCTCAGCAGCAGGACCTGAGTGGTGTTTACTTTGAACTGACTATATCACTTCCATGCTATGATTGTTTTGGCTCCACTTTGGCGTTTTAATTTGACCAGTCCAGAAAGGATTCAGGACCGTCAGCACAAAGTGGTTTTAAAATAAAGTTAGTTCATGTAAAATGGTTGCTGCTGAGTTTTGTTTTTATGCTGAAAAGTTTTGCAAAGTCAGTCAAGACATTTAGGAAAACAGTTCAAGCTGCAGTCTGGAGTATTTGAGCGAGAGAGAAGTTTTTATATCCAACGCTAAGGCCCCTCCCATAACATCCCTTCTCCCCCCTCCTGCTCCCTCTAACCCCACCTCTACATTTGTGCATGTGTGTCACTCCAGTCCCTAATGCGTTTTTCTGCAAGTTTAGTCACCGGACTTTTCTTTGTTTTTCCTGCTGAAGTCGGTAGCCGGGGAATGTTAGCTCTTTAGCAGACGTTTGCTCTGACTTCTCCATGACCGGCCGAGCTCTTCTAATATGACGACTGTAAACAGGAAGACACGGAGCGTCCTGTGCGCAGCCCCACCTTTACAGGTTTGCACGATGAGCATGCATGTTGATTGACAGCTGACAATGCGGAAACTCAAATTCTATTGGCTTAAAAAAATTTGGCGGTCAGTGTGAAATCAAAGGGGTCTATGGGAGGAAGGAGGGACCTAAGAAGAAAAACAACTGTTGTAGAGCCCTACTCATATATCATCGTTAAGAACAGCGGTTCCCAAACTTTTTTGCTGCGTACCCCCTTCTATGTCCCAGCTGTGTTCACACACCCCTAATCCCCCTATAGGGATGGGTACCTTTCACATTTGAACCAATTCCTACGAATCGTTAATGCTATGATACTTTTGAGAGTTTATTAATTAAATAAAACTCTTTTTATATGTAACCGGGGTCAGTGAACGCACAGTCGCACCTGTCTGGCATTTCCGTGTGATTGCGCATATCTTATAAAGACGGGTGTGTATGTGGGGGTGCGGGTCGGATGCTTCGAAGTGAGCAGGAGTTTGCTACACTGGATTTAGCTGACGGTTCGCTTAACTAACTGCTTAGTGTTTTTTAAATGATGCAAAAATTAAAACCCAGCTCCATTAGCCATTAGCTCATCGGCGGTTGATCGTAGCGCCGCATCTTTAGTAAAACAAAAGAAACGACGGCAGAGTTGTCACAAGGTGTCAAGAAGGATTCTGTGAATAATAATATCCATTTGAGGAGGAAAACAGTCCAACAGCGCCGCGCAACATCGCCCCGGAACTAATAGTGAAGGTTATCGCCTCCCAAATAAAGGTCTGCTCAAAGGAGTTCACATGATTGACAGAAAAAAGACTCAGAGTTCATCCAAATATCGTCCCACAGCAACTCCACACCATAATGATATAAATGTTTATTTACACGTCTTTATTGTGTGGGTAAAAAAACACTGTAAATGTGTAATTATTACATTTTTCCATCTCGAGCACCCCCTAGTGGCAGCTCGCACCACACTTTGGGAATCCCTGGTTTAGAACAGAATTATCATTTGAACATTTATAAAACAATACATAAATAAATACTCTGGACTGCAGCTTTAAGCAAAATCATCATTAGACACTGAACAAAAATGACATATTTGGCAAAAATATAAGGAAAACACACTGTCAGCATTGTGAAGGAAATCATTTTGCTGGTTAAAACAAAACAAAAATAGGAGTTGGTCTGTGTTTCTGGTCTGTGTTGCTGCTTCTGGGCTTGGGTGGTGACACCTTAATCACAGTTAACACTTTTGAAGAAAATTTCGGCAGAACCGTCCAGAAAAAGATTTTTCAAGTCTAAAGAAACAAGATGACAGTGAATAAATATTTCTACCAAAGAATGATGAAAGAAGAATGAAGCTTAGGTTTTTCATCATTCATGATTTGTCTAAGTCTCAACAAATTGTGTAAAATATCATCATCACACACACACTTGTGAGCATCAAGCGATGGTCCTGACTAGACATCCATCCTGATGGTTGTTCACCCATCCACCTTTCCAAAGCTACGTAATTCCCGGCATTCCAGAGTTTGGAAGTGAAGGAGAAAGGTCTGTCCCCCCGGGGCTGTTTGCCTGCCTGTCTGACATCATAGACTGCGGCATCTTCTGATCCGTCTGCACAGAGAGACAATCTGACAGGCTTAATTTACAATGTCAGCCCTTTCAAAACCATTTCCCCCTCATGCTGACAGCAATCCCGCATTTATAAATTAGCAGAAACATTAACCTTTAGACTGATTATAACAGGTTCTGAGGGAGGCAAATTAACTTCCATTTGTTAATGTCAAATTTTGGGTTCAAATGGTTCTGTAGAAAATGAAGTGAGGAGATTGAGTAGATTACGGGATGTATCGCGTGTCCTGAAATGAAATGTTTTGTCAGCTTTTGATGATGAATACGATATTGTTTTTGTGGTAATGAGAAGCATGTTGCGCGCCAGGTGAAGCTTGGTAATTGCAGTCATGCACCCATCACAGGCAGCACAAAGGTCTTATTGTCTTTTTTCTACAAAAACAAAATAATATGTACTGTCTTTTTTCATTTCATGAAAAGTGACCTCTTAAACGCACACCTAAAGAACGGAAAAGCACAGAGATAATGTGTAGATAAAAAAATACAACTAAAGGGAAATTACAAAACCTAGGATGTGATTTACTTCATGGGAGCAAAGCCAACTGAAGATGATCTGAGAACTCCTGTTTGTTATTAAAATGCAGCATCGCTGTCCAGTTACATCAGTGTAATTGCTAACTTGTGTCCATCAAACCCAGAAAAGTCTTCACACATTGGCATGTAACAGCTTGTCACGAAGAACTGTTGCAGCAATATTTGCGGCTATTACCCTAATTAGAGGAAAGCACACAGATGGTGTTGTTTCACAAACTCACAGACTGAGAATCAAAATGTCATCACTGCCAAAATTAGTGATGGTCTGAGAAAATTTAAAAAAAGAAAAGAAAAAGAAAAAACACTCAACATCACTCTTTCTCACAGCCCAGCTTTCATTTTCAAACCTTCTTTCTTCTCTCCAAGTGAAGCTGACATTAAATGGCTCCACTTCCTTGATAAAAAAACAGGGTCTTTAGTGATGAAACAATGGTACTTGGGTACCATATGCTGCATTTAAGCGCTGTAAGACAGCTGTGAAGCCTGAGTGTTCCTGGATGTAGGCCAGCTCCCAGAAGAAGCTTACCACTGGTTGGAAAATGTTTCCAGTGAGAGCAGGAAGAAGCCACTTTTCATGGAGCAACTTCCAGATGCAGGACATAGAAGATGAGATGCGTACATCTGTGTGTGTGTGTGTGTGTGTGTGTGTGTGTGTGCGTGTGTGTGTGTGTGTGTGTGTGTGTGTGTGTGTGCCTCATGTGTATGCCATTACCTTATCACTCTGTCGCCAATCTATGTCAGTCTCCCAAATGGAGCGAGTGGAAGAGTCAGCTTTTCTGCAGCTGGTTCACTTTTAATTGACAACTTTTTTTGTAATAATTTTGAATAAAACTTATGCTGTCTGAATTATACTAAATATCAATTGATTTACCAAAACTTTTAAATTGAAAAGATACATTTCCAGCTCACAGACAACCGAAAGGGAATATCTTGTATTTCTGTTCAGCCACACAAGAGGTGAAAAGCAGATATGCTGCTGCACCGTTTCTGATTCTGACTTTATTACTTACCCCCATAGAAAGTGTCTGTCAGTCAAATCAGGCTCCTTCACAGAGTAGCCCAAGGGTAGAGCGCTAGCGCACATTCACAACAATGTTACATTGTTCACTACATATAGCATATCTACCACAGATAGGCAGAGGATTCAATAAGAAGACCATGAGGTAAGATGAGCCCTTTTGTTGAGACGAATGCTCAGGATTTTGGATGACTGCACTGAGCTTTTATGTGATGCTTGAACATGGTTATGATGAGGTGAAAAGTTTCCAATAACTATATTTCGCCCTCAGCAAGGATTAAAGTGAGTCTATGCCCAATGAAGGAATCTTGGATTACAACTCCATATCCTGCCAAAGGGGTGTTTTACTCATCTTTGTCATACCCGAGTCTCTTGGCGTAGTTCCCGCTTTGCAGTGAGTTTATGTCTTCGGCATGAAGTTGAGTTATTTTCAAAGAAGCTGAAGAATTTACCTCAATAGTTTGGAGTGTGAGAGGGGATCTGTTCCTGAAGATTGCTTGTTTTAATTGTTTGTTTGCTAGACAACAAAACCAAGGAATGAGGCACTTCTTAAAACTACAAGCAGGAGGCCTGGGGTCAAGTCAGCAGGCAGAATGAAAGAAAGTCAAAGGAACAGACAGAGAAGAATGAGATTTTTTCATTGGGAATAGGTTGGCATCAGATTTACTCCTTAGAGGCCTAATAAAATGTGTTCAGTTAGCTCCTACTCATTATATTCAGAGTATTGACTTTGGCCTTGAGTCCTCACCAGATAAAATGGTGCAGGGGTCTAAATGTCCTAAGTGATTGCTCCAAATTACAAATTTGTCTATGCAACCTAATACAATGATTCTCTAGGAGAACACATCCATCAGCACTCAGAATTTCAAACAACAAAACCAAATGTACACTGAAACATATATACTGTATAGAAACATAAAGGAGAAAAAGTGTTTTTTAATCAGGTTGTGATTGCAAAAGCACATCAACACACACACACACACACACTTGCTCCATCTTTCTGCTATCTCACAGTCACACTCAGTCACCCAGTGTTGGTACAGTGTCTGGTCCTGACAGCTGAGTTTTAATTGGCCAGGGTAGTGCAGCACGGGCCGCTGTCATGCGGCTGGCAGTTTGAGGGGTTGTGGGACAGGCCCCACCGTGGGGGCTGTCAAACGGCCCACGGTCTCCACGGGAACCCCCGCCGTGGGTGTCCCGCCTCATTTAGAAGAGCGCAGACAAAGCGCCAATTAAGAAGGGCTTTAAACAATCAAACAGAGTTCCTCGGGGCCCACAGACACTCCACGGGGCTCTGGAAAAGACAGACAGACACACACGTTTTCATGGATGATAGTACACACGCACACCAACACACACACAGACAAAGAGGAAAAAGTAAAAATAGACTGATCAGGACTTGATCTGAAGACATAATTAATGCTTGTTCCAAAGAAATGGAGATAAACTTTTGCATGGGCGTTCTTCTGAATCTAACTAGAAATTAAATGCAATGGATAACCACACAAAAGCTCTCTGGGAAATTTTGTAGAAAATTCTGGCGCAAAACTGAACAACTGCTTTATTCTCTAAACGACAAACTTCTGCGTCAGCCTGTATTTGCCTCCGGTCCCATGGAAGGAAGCACCACAGACTGATACTACCAACTAAACTGATGAACCTTGCATTTTAAAGAGCAAAACAGTGTTTTTAATGTATATCTCTGTCACTCCCCTCCTTTTGCCCCATCTTCCACTATGAGCTTCCATATGCCACTTCCATATGGCCCTGCACCCTCTCCTGACAAACCCATGGCTAAGGCCCATCCATCATTCTAGGGAGTGCACTCACTTGTTATCAGCTCAGGCTGGCGCTGGGGAGCAGGGAAGGCAGATGAGAATGTTGTGGCTGAAAACAGAAAGCAGGCAAACTGCACGGGTCTCTATTTGAACAATTTTGTCACCAAACAAAGCATCATTTAGCTGTGAAGGCTTTATTTCAGGTTGTTTTTCCCCATCCTGGTCATTTGAATGATAAATTTCAGAACGTGAGAATGAAGACGGTGATGTTGCCCTAAAACCGCTGCCCTCTTAAGCCGCTGTGTTGAGGGAGAGTGGGACTATAATCCAAGTTGTCCTGGAGGGGGAGATACAGGCATGCTGTCGAGCAGCAGCTAGAAATAGAACATCACACTGTGGTGAGGGGGGAAAAATGAGCAGGGGCATGATCTGCACCTTGGAAAAATAAAATATTAATAATAATAAGGTCACCAATAACAGACCTATTACAGCGAGTTTAAACAGTATGCACCCTAAAATGTATTGGAAGGCAAATGGACGTCAACATGCAGAAATATTGAAACAGAACCAAAAGAATCTGGACAAAATACATCATCTCCCTCTTATAGCAGAAAAAATAAACACCGTCCTTAAGACCAGATGCTGCCAGAATTCATGATGTTTATCAAACCTGGTATAAACACGGACCCAAGACAGTTTACATTTCTATTAGAGAGCATGTTCTGCGCTCTCTCAGTATTAAAAGGAAAATATATCTTCAAGTGTGAGCGGACTGAAATAGGAGACGTCACTTGGATTAAGTTTCATTTATAAAAACACCAAATACCAGATCGGGACTCATAGCATCATTCTATACCTTTTTCATGCCCGAATAGTGTTTTCTTACACAAGTCCAGCAGGAGTTGTAGTCTGCTGAATGCATACGGTGGAACAACGACAGATCAATTCAGAAAGAGGATAAACACACATTTGGTGGCTGCAGCTCCAATGGCATTGGAAAGAAATCAGCTTAGTTGCGCAAAAATAAAAGGAAACTGAATTGAAAACACCTTGTAACCAGAGAAAAGGTGTGACGAATTCATCCACCTTGAAACGCAAGGGAAAGGGTGAGGACGATGATGCGTCCTGCGATAAGAAAGATGACAAGGACGAAGTGGACATGGGGCCATTTGTGGCCATTTTGTGGTATCAGTGGTGCCAGATATTCTATCTTGTTGGCTATGTTGCCTCTATGAGCTTGTATGCCAGAGTGGTCACACTAGCAGTCAGCTGAGTAGCAGAGGACGAGTAATTTTAAACCCCATTAACAATCATCATATTTATTTATGAAGCTGAGACACAGGCTCGGTATGTATTGTTGCCCACACTTACTTACGACGAGTCCAGAGGACAGACGATCCTTGTCTGAGGTTTTCTGGGAGGGGGGCAGTGGTGAAGCCTTACTTCCTTTTAGACGCTGTGATGGCATGAATTATTGAGAGGGTGTAAGAAAAAGAGGCAACTTAAATGTAATATGTGGCCTTGTTATTGGCTCCCACCTTTTGTAACCTTTCAGCTTTAATTAACACTGTGGGGATAGGAGGGGGTTGTGGGGGGGGGGGGGGGGGGGGGGGGGGGGGTATGTGGTGTGAATGCAGGTTTGCAGCAATGGCAGGATCAGGAATGTAGAATCTATGTCTAAGACCTGAACTTTACTGGGTTGTTACAGCTGGCGACAAATTGTACACATGAAATTGTGGGAAAAAAAATGTTAATTTTCAAATGGGATTACCGTGAAGTAGTATGTATGATTTCGTATTTGTTTATCTTCAGAATAAATTGCAACAATTGCAAAAGATTTGTGCAGATTTTCATGTGTCAGAGTATGTCTCAATTTTATTTGCAAACCCCTTCCAAAGTTGTCTCTCCTTTTTTGCACTTCCTGACCTAAATGTAACTGAGAAGGGTTCGAGACTGGTTCCAGATTTGACCTGCCATTGCTGCCAACTTATAAATTCCAGCAACACGATTGTGGAAGAAAATTGAAAACCCTTGCAAGTGTTTCGAAACAAGTGCCCAGTTCACTGCAAATAAGGAAAGCAGGTGCATCAATGAGGGCTGCATTCCACTCCTGAAGCTGTGCAGGCTGGTTGTGCTTACAAGCAGAACTTGTTCCAGATGCACCTGTGCTTTCCCTACTCTCAGTCAAACTGTCTGCTGTGACATATGGACTATTTTAGGAACTCTCTTGCAAATGCCTTTTACAGTTAGCCTCCAACAACTCAGGAAGATACTATAGCTAACATTATAGAAAACTACCAGTAAACACCTGGAGGCCCTTTCTTTATATTTCCTGCACTTTCACCAAATGTCTTTTTTAATACTAATGTGATCAGCAAGAATGCATATTGGCAAACATCTTTCTGACAGGCCAAGAGATGGTTCTGATCCAACATACTTCAAATAGCTCTGTAGCACTGTGCCAGTCCAAAACCCCACAGTGCAGCTGTGTGTTCATCCTTTCCCTCCAGTAAGGTCAAAAATTCTTCCTGGATCAAACGCTGTGACTGATTCTGCACATGTGTCTCCAGCAACAAGTGCTGCCAATATGGCCGCCTCTCTTCATGCTGCCCCTGGGGTGGCACGCTCTACTATTGCCCCCATTATTGCTCCCTGCTTGATGACTTCAAACGTCCCAATGTGTTGCACACAACTGACAGACAAGCCAAGCGGTTGCTCGATTTAAATAAAAAGCTCAGATGTCTAACTATCAAAGCGTAGGAACTTTTGTTGTGGTCAGTGTTGTCATGTTGGATGATGCGGCTGGGATTGTGTTGGTTGTTTTGATGTACAGTGGTGCATAATTTTAAAGGGTTGTGGCAAAGAGGGCATGTGTTTAACCACAATACTAAGTCCCTATCGATCATAGCCAAGTGTCAAAACAGACAGTCGGGTTATTTGGTGTCAGATGAGAAAAATCAGCTTACGGTTGAAAGGCTGTTTTTTAAAATTTCCTCTCAAGTAAGCAAATATTCTTAATTAATATTATATACTTATTTACAATAGATGTTTAGCTATGAAATAAAAACAAAGAATAAAAATGTGTTGAGTTGTGACACAAGCTGTGAAGTATTGTCTTTCATTTACACTCTAAAAAATGCTATAAAACAAGAAAGCTGCTTTAGGTCTCCAGGCTGTCATTCAAAGATTTTGTATTGTAAGCAATTATTCTTTTCCTCTCTTCTATGTTGTGCGTGTGTGTCTGTGTGTGTGTGTGTGTGTGTGTGTGTGTGTGTGTGCCACTGGCGACCATCATGTGAAAACACTTCTGTTTATGTTGTCTCCCATGAAACCGCCTTTTCTCCCTTTAGCCCTGTTTCCTCAAAAGATGTGTCATCTTTTAACATGATAGATCTGGACCTGCAGGAAAGCCCTCCCTGTCCAGCGATTTGTTCTGCAGACAAAATCTGGGGAGAGTTATTGGGGGGTCAGTGTGCGAGGAAAGGGAGGAGGAAGATGGGAAGTCCCCTTGGCGCTGGACTCAAAAGGGAAAACGTACAGAAGGTTTCTTCTCATCCTTCCTTCAGTCTTGTCAGCTGTAAAAACGTGTTTGCATGTACGGAGGAGAGACCGAATAAGTTCACCCGGCCCTCACAGCAGAGGCATTTCCATAGCAGGTGGTCTGTCTCAGCAGCCATCTGGAGACCTCGATGGCAAGATAAGCTTCACTATTTACAAACCCCAAACTCTGTTTAGACAAACCCTCTAAAAGCCATGCGATGGCCAACAAAAACTCCCAGCTTGGGTTTTGTTTTTAACCATTGAGACCTGGGAAAAGAGAAAGTTATGCTGAATTTCCCCCAAAGCCACAAAGATTTAGAAACAAGTAAATAAATTGTGAAAGAGAAGAAAATGGTGCTGTTGGTTTGCAGATGTCTTGCATACCAGAGTTGCAAAGCTGAAAGTTCTGTGTGGATTTGCATCCCTCTATTTTACGGAGGTTGTGAAACAGGATTGCATTCAAAGTCCTTCAAAATAGAACTTGAAAAAGTTAGACCAATTTTGTATGCACCCATTCATTAAACTTACATACAGCAATCATTACTGAAGAACGAGTGACCCATATCCTGTTCTTGTTGCTGAAAATAGACTCAATGTTAATTTCAAACTAAGGAAACTAGAAGAAAAATCATAGAATCCAGGGAATTTGAAGTTTGTATTTTAGTGAGGGAAACATATTTTATGTCTTGTCTACAGAAATTTACAGATAATTTTTCAGAAAGAAACAAACAGTTTTTATTATTAAGATTTTACATGTTTAATGTAGTTTTGAGCAGGTGATGATTAAAAGAAATCACAATGAAATCATTTTGTCTTTTTAAATTATAAAAATCAAACATCTGTACGTTCAACTTGGTGATGTTTTGCTTCTGTTTTGAAATATTTGGACACCCCAGTTATTAATTTCAGTGCCACAAAATGATAAGAGCTTTGTTCTGAAGCTTCTTTAATCCACCAGAGTTTAATATTCCTTACGTTTCTTTTGAAAGTCTTTTTCGCCGTGCGTCTCTCTTCCCTCCCAGAGATCGGGTGTGTAATACAGACCGACTGCATTAAAGCCATTTCCTCTAAGTGAAACACGTGCCCCGTCAGTGCAGCTCATTCATTATTTATCTGTTTGCTCACATCTGAAACAAACCTGGAAAAAAATGGAAACACAAAGCTATTTATTGGCCTTTAGGTTGGAGGAGTCGTCGCTGATGTCATCCAGGGGTTGAGCTTTGCAAGCTGATTGTTGACATGATCTGATGAGTGAGACAGAAATGTCTGAGAAAACAGTTTCTAAAAGTTCAATTACAGATAGCGTCATTTTGTTGTCCTTTAAGTAATTATAAATAGTAAAAAAAAGAAAAAGAAAGTCACTGATATTGCTATAAGTGAACATGCTCTTAGTGGATGATTTCCAGATGTCCCATTGGCACTAATGCATTTGCTACAGCAATAAAAATACTTTTGATTACATTTTCCCCCTCTTCAAGAAGAGCTGGAGCTATCATTGCAACTGGAACAAAAGCAGATGAAAAGGCAAAGGAAGATCAGAGGGATATGATGAGAGGTTGGAGTTCCAGGAAGTGGCGTTTGATAGAATTTTACAACAAGCGAGAGAACGAGGGAAAGCTTGGGAGTATATGCAGCGTGCAAGCAGCCCAGAATTTATCGCCTCATTGCAGGAGCGAGCAAGGAAATTAAGAGATAAGAAAATCAATCCAATCCTCCTAGATCCTTTGCAAATGTTTAAAATTCCCAGCGAACGTGCAGAGAGTGCAGCGAGGAAGGGGAGCGCGGGAGAAGTGAAAGGGTTCCAGGAGAGGACATGGGTGGGTGTGGGGGTCGATAGGCGTGGAAGAAGAGGGTCATCAATCACATCTGGGTGACACACAATGAAATCTGACCGCAGCCCAACATGTTTTAATACGGCATCCATTAGAGCCCTCAAATAAATTGCAATTTGGAAAACAGAACACAATACCAGCCAAGTTTTCCTCATCCATCTTGCAGCGTGTCATGTAATGTAATTGCGTTGTTAATTTATCCAAGAATTTCCTTGGTACACCATTTCATCCACATTGGTTAATTTCCCTGTAGAGTATATTTTCTCCCTTTCCCTCAGCCATTCCTCCCCTCCTCCGGCTGCACAGCTAGCAGGGGCAGAGTAATGTTTCTGCTTAGCGTGGCATTAGTCGAAGGGCTAATCAAAGCACTGAAGTCCGTGACACTTTATCAATGCTTGGCTGTGCGCCGGCCAACCTTGCTGTAGTGCAGATCCAATCAGGCCCTCGCTGGCTGTCATTATGTCTCGGTGACAGCAGGATCACTCAAAAATGCCTGTGGAGTACATCGATATTATTGACAGAGTTCGGGGGGCATTTAAAGCCGGGCAGCGGCGCCGAACGCACAGCAGAGCGCTGACACTTCCTGTGTTTGGACCCAGGCTTTAAAAGCTAGTCGGGGAGAAGACAAGATGTATGGACATGTCTGGGATGAATGCAAAAATCAATGGCGTGCCCTAAAATAAAAAGGAGGAATAAAACAGTGCGTAAAAACGCAACTTCATGAGAAGACTTGATGTTAAGATTCACACAAATTTTTGCTTTTATTTATTTTTTTGCCATCGATAGATCAAGTGTTGGTACGATTTGACATTCATCGCCAGCTGCTCACGACCTCAATGTTGGTTTGAAGTCTGAAATCTAGGAATTACCAGAAGTATTTTCTTACCTCCTGTCACCTGACTGTGGATCTCAACGAGGAGGAGGAAGAGGAGGAGGGGGATTAGTAGTGAGAGTAAGAATGACCCTGCGGGGGTAAACGGACGACATGATACTTTTGTCTCCCTCCTCAATGCGTCTTCTCTCCCCCCGTCACGAGGCCAGACAGAGAGCGAACAAGAGGCCTGATGTGATCAAAGGATGACAGAAGAGCTAGAGGAGGAGAGCAGACCAAAACAAAGATTCATTCTAAAGTTCCCCTGTGCAGGTTCCTCACCGTCTGACGGAGGGGGAGAGACGTGGACTCCACCCCTCAGGCAGCGCTCATTTCAATCAGTGGACACATCACAGGCAACAAATGAGCCTCTGCCATAGGAGTGTGTTAGAAATATGTTTAATGCTTCAATGTGAGCTGGCATTGCATGATTTAAAAACACTAGGTGTTCAAAATTATTTTAAATCACTATATGGGCCTAGAAGCATCTCATTACCTGGAACAATTAAACTAGTGTACATACACTACATCAGACAATAATGCATTGAGCAACCTGAGCCGACAGAGCGTGAGTGAGTGAGTGAGTGAGTGAGTGAGTGAGTGAGTGAGTGAGTGAGTGAGTGAGTGAGTGAGTGAGTGAGTGAGTGAGTGAGTGAGTGAGTGAGTGAGTGAGTGAGTGAGTGAGTGAGTGAACATTTTGAACACAGCCTGTTTGAAATCAGTTTCTGTTTAAGGTAGTTGGACTCAAGGAGTTGGAACTTGACGTCAGTTAAAAGATCGTACTGTGATTAAAGCCTTATTTTTTCCCCATAATTTTTCCCAACCACACAATTCTTGTTTTGATTTGTATAATTTTGCTTGTTGCTTTACCTCCTGTTGCTTTCATAATCAGATTCAGCCAATTCCCATTCTGAGAGCATCAAAAACTGTTATTTCAAATTAAATCATCAAATCAAACTTTATTTGTATAGCACCTTTCATGACCCAGCGAGCAACACAAAGTGCTTGACAGATTAAAATGACCCACACAACCCACATTCCCTCCCTTTCCCACACATAGAACAATTATGACACTCTCCCCTCCCAGTCCACAACCCATTCCCAGGCACACATACACCCACACATACACATCAAAACCACAGTAAACACTATGTTGAGCTCAGATGGCTCCAGTAAAGAGAAACACGCCATCTAGTGGGCCCTCTGCCTCGTCAGCTGTAGAACCAGGTCAGCAGCCAACACACCAACCAAGGGCACCCGGGGATGGAGGGTGGCAACCCCCGCCACTGCCCGGGCCCTACCGGGGAGCGCCCGAGCCGCCACCGCCAACCACCGGTCCCAAGGCAGAGGGCTCCACAGAGGAAACACTGGAGGATTAAAATACGTAGTATATAAAATAACGAGAACTTCTATGAATAGTAAAATGACCAATAAAATGTGAATAAAAAACTAAATAAATAATAATCAGTTAAAAGCTAATCTAAAAAGGTGGGTCTTGAGTCTATTCTTAAAAACCTGAACATTCTCTGCGGTCCTGAGGTCCTCTGGCAGTCTGTTCCAGAGGCGAGGGCCGTATTGCAACATGTCCTTCACACAATAATGATTAAACACAGTTATGGTGTCCCAGAGTTTTAAACCACAATACATTTTAAAACTCTAGACTTTATTCTAATTTAACAACCTTTAATCATCTCATCTGACTCAGCTAACATCTAGAAATCTGCCTCAGTTCGACTCTGATGATGCAGTTTTTTATTTTATCTACAATTCCAGTAAAAAGCCAAGAATACTGTGCACCCCTAATAAAGTCTAATAACAAAATTATTATGGAGTCATAATTTATTAAACAAAATTGGTTAAAGATGTGAGCTGAAGAAGGCTGCACAATTAATTATTAGCATAAATACAATTTAAAGTCCAGAAAGGTACATGGTATGATTCAGGAAAAACATATTTAAACTCAATGTTTTGGATCAATTTGTAATAATTTAGCATTCTTCATGTTTACTATGACCTTTACATTGAAACGTAAAAATATTATCTTCTGTGTTCATTTGTAACATCTGTTGGTTTTCACAAAATGGTAGGAAATGACATCAGAATAATAATTTTCAGTCACGTATTCTAATAATAAAGCCAGAACTGTACATTCATTCATTCATTAGCACAGCATGATTATTAATATGAGATCATTTCCAAATAGTTATATTTAGTTTAAGGCAAAACATAGCATTAAAATGTAAAAAAAAATGCATAAAAAGATATGTTAATTTATTATATAATTATATATTTGTCATTTTTATTTTTATGTCTTCAGCCTGCATCATGGTACTAATACCAGAGGTGTCACAGTGCATGTTTTAGAAGTTCTGAAACTTTAATATTTTGCATATTATTACATATTTTATACTAAATGTTCATGTGTTAGTAGCACTTCTGATGAGGTCAAGATCATTTTAACAATAGAACAAGTTCAGTTTTTGCCCCTAAGTCTAAAACAGCGTATGTCCATTTTATACAAGATACAAAGTTTTTTCTGAAATGTGAAAATACACAATTAGCATGAAGCAAAATGCTCAAAGAAAGCACAACTCTCATGAATTATTTTGCAGATTAATTAGAAACTGATCTGATGCTGAATCAGATCCATGCTAAGAACTCTTCATTCAGTGTGAACCTGATGATGTCACAGTGAGTTAAAATGAAAACGTAGTTTCATAATTCACCAGATCGGCTGAGCTGCCTTCCCTTGTTTTCTAGAAATCTGTCATTTAAACTTCAGAAACACTAAGAACGTCTCACCACTTCCAGTCAAATCATGAAAATAAAGGCAAGATCTTTCATGCATGCCCACAACACAGCAGTCCTCAAACCTCAGCAACCTCTGCAGAAAGGCACATTTATTTTCATGGTTTTGAGAGGCATAATCTAACGTTATTATGTGGCTTCGGGTTAGATGAACGTCTACACGGCTTGGACTGGTTATAGTTTTGAAATCAGCAAGGAAAAAGACAAAAGTCATCTTCTCGTTTAAATGCAAATGTGGGCTTCTTAAAACAAGATAATAGTGATTAGATTGATGTTTTTAATTGATTGACTTTGTAAACATATAAAACTTTAATTATTAAGTAAACGGTTGAAAAACAGAAATAAACCATTGTCAAAACATGCTCCCTTTCTTCTCACAGTAATAATTTCAAAGTTTGTCAAAACACACAGAGTTTGGGGTCTTTTCATTCTGAATATAACATCTCATCTTTCTTTAAATAGACAGGTGTTTTTAACTCTCACATCCTTCACTCGTCACGTTTCCTTTCCGTTTCTTTATAGAAGTAAATTAAATCTCAGGAGGAGGAAGATGAGGACAAGGTACAGGGAGGTGTGTGTGGACGAGTGTGTGTGTGTGTTCAAATTCTACACTTTTTCCATTTTTACCACACAGCTCGCCACGGCCAAGGCAACAGGAGATGACGGAGGAGCAAACAAGCATTTGTAAATCAGTTAGCTTTCTGACAGGTGAAATATAAAAAGTTGACAGGACTGAAATCCAGCCTGGACCTCCAGACGCAGCCTTCTCAGCTCTGGGAAAAGTCAGAAATAAATTAGTACCGTAATTTCCGGACTATAAGCCGCTACTTTTTTCACTTGCCATGGACCCTGCGGCTTTTACAATGGTGCGGCTTATCTGTGGGTTTTTTAACGGCCAGCAGGGGCGCACTATCAAGGAAACACCAGAGAAGAGGCGGGACAGTTCGTGCCAAATAAATAGAGCAACACAAAGCAACGAGAGCATAACAGAGTAGGAGAGCGAGACAGAGGAAGTATGGAAAACAAACGGAGAACTGCATATGATGCTGCTTTTAAGTTAAAGGCAATTGATCTGGCTGTGAAAGACGGAAATAGAGCTGCTGCGCGTACCCTTGGCATCAATGAGTCAATGGTGAGACGTTGGAGACGACAGCGTGAAGAACTGGGTCAATGCAAAAAGACCAAAAAATCCTTTAGAGGTAAGAAAAGCAGATGGCCAGAGCTTGAAAACTTTCTTGAAGACTGGGTGAACACGCAGAGAG
>SSNR01000125.1:756923-787640 GCA_006937965.1 Callopanchax toddi
TGTTGCGTGACGGTGATGAAGAGGATGGCGCGACAGCTGAAGCCGTTCTTCTGAGGCTGTTCGATTCAGACACCGAGGAAGAGGAGTTCGTTGGTTTTGAAGGAGAAAGAGTGGCTGACGAGTCCATTCTGGGTCTGTTTGTTTCAGACACTGACGACGAGGACTTTGGGGGTTTTAGTACAGACTAAAACGATGACACGGGACTGATCTTTCTGGTTATTTTGATAAAATAAACGGCAGCGTTACTGCACATTTAGAGCTGTGTTGGCAGTTTTCAGAAAAGATGCTGGTTATTTTGTTAAAAAGAAAACTAATTTAGCCCTTTAACGTTATTGCCTTTTCAAGCGTTGCTTTGTTTTGTTATATACTGCGCTACTACGGTAGGCCGACTGCAGGACCTGCGCTGGGAGCGCATTGTTTTATTTTTACACGCATAAATGTGTTTCATCAGGTCAAAGATGTGAAAGTTTGTTTGATTGATTGATTAAAAGATTTTTTGTTGTTTTTTAAATGTTAATAAACGGGACGCTTTGCGTTCCCAAACAGTCATCTCTGTCCCGAGTGGTTGACTTTTTTCCCTCCTGTCATTTTGACTGACAGGATTTTAAAAAATCCGGTCATAATCTATTTTTATCCATCACTTATTAATTAAAAAATTATAATAATTACATTTTCAGTAGCATTATTTCATTACTTTTGTATATTATTCTAATTGTTTCTAATCTTTTCATCCTCCACTGACTGTCGCGGTTTGGAGAACCTGTTTAGAAGCTGCAGATCGCTCTGTTCCAATTATTTGATTGATCTAACACTGGGCCCATGAGCACATAAATCCATAGGATTACGGTAGACACTAAATTAGTCGATCAGCCAGTCATCATATAGAAATTTCTAAAAACTTCGTTCGGAGTTGAGCGCAGCAGCAGGTGCAGCTCTGTGCGCTCCGCGGGACTCTGATTACAGAATATTAACGTTCCTTATGAGATCATGAGAGAGATGAGGGTTTCACATATTTTTCATTAAAATACTCAGGGGAAAACCTGGCGCTGCTGTTTAATGCGGACCTCCTCGCGGGTTAGTGTTTGGAGTCCAGTTCTATGTGCGCGCGGCTCGCGGAGCAGATTTTGCGTGTCAACAAGCCTCCACAGCCGCAGACCTGATCCGCTCAAATGCCCCTTTGCAATCCGGTGCTCAGCGTGCGATCAGATGCAGACTAACTACACTTTCTGTTGTAATGCGCTCTCGGACTAGCGTTCATAGGCTGTGGACGCTTGTTGACACGCAAAATCTGCTCTGCGAGCTGCGCGCACATAGAACTGGACTCCAAACGCCCACTAACCTACGAGGAGGTCCGCATTAAACATCAGCACCAGGTTTCCCCTGAGTATCTCAATGAAAATATGTGAACCCCTCATCTCTCTCATGATCTCATAATGAACGTTAATATTACACGGTAATCAGAGTCCCGCGGAGCGCACAGAGGATCACCTCACCTGCTGCTGCGCTGAGCTCGACTCCAAACGGAGTTTATGGGAATTTCTATATGATGACTGGCTGATCGACTAATTTAGAGTCTAATTTTATGGATTTGTGTGCTAAATGGGCCCAGTGTTAGAGTAATAATGCTATTGAAAATGTAATAAGTGTAAAATTAATGTGACGGATAAAAATAGATTATGACTAGATTTTTTTTAACCCTGTGAGTCAAATAATAATAATAATAATAATAATAATAATAATAAATTTAACTTATATTGCACTTTATATTTTGCAATCTCAAAGTGCTACAGCGGAGAAGGTTAAAATAGCTGAGTCAACACTCATAAAACAAGTTTAAAAAAGTAAAAGGGGCGGCTACAGAATAAAACTAACAAAAAGCTTTTCTAAAAAGGTAGGTTTTCAGGTTCTGTTTAAAAGCATCCACAGTTTGTGGAGACCTTAAGTGGACAGGGAGGGAGTTCCACAACCTCGGAGCAGCAGAGGAAAAAGCCCGATCTCCCATGCTGCAGAGCTTGGTTCTGGGGGTTTGAAGCGTGTTCGCTTTTACGGAGCGAAGGATGCGTGTGGTCGGGGAAGTGAGGAGTTCCTTTAGGTAGTGGGGGGCTTGACCGTAAATGCACTGGTGGGAGAGGAGGCAGAGTTTGTATTCTATTCTAAGTGGGACAGGGAGCCAGTGAAGTGCTTTCAGAATGGGGGTGATGTGCTCATGCTTGCGCACCCTCATCAGGATCCTGGCAGCGCTGTTCTGGATGTACTGTAGTCTCTGGAGGTTCTTGCCAGAGATCCCGATGAGATGACTAAAAACTAAAAAGTCTAGCGCTACCTCTGGTTGCGCAATCATGTGCTTTTCACGAAAGATTACCCAATGGCGGTATAAGGGGGGTATGGGGGTGGTGGTCGCGCTGTTGACTACGTGCAGGATTACACAGACGTGAGTCGGGAGTAGTGATGGGACTAATGGTTCTTTGATGGGAGCCATTCATTGGTGAGCCGTTTTCCTACGTGTTTTCTTTGTTTTTGCAACATTCTGCAACTAATTAACACTGACAAGTGGTCTGTTCGAAACTGATGGCCCCGCCCTTTTGCACAGCTGCACCTTTGACAATGAAGGCAGTTTGACTTCTTTTGTTATCTTTAATGTTTCAACTCATCCTATTGAAAAACAGCCATTCACACCTCCAACGGATTCCTCACCCAAGTGGCAGCCAGACAACTGCTCTCCACACCTCTCCCTCCCCCCTCAGCCCCCCTGCTGCATTAGCATTAAAACACCCGCGGCTTATATTCCGGTGCGGCTTATGTGTGGACAAATCTGCAATTTCCCCCAAATTTAGCTGCTGCGGCTTATAATTAGGTGCGCTTTATAGTCCGGAAATTACGGTAATTGTACTTTGTCCGTCAGCCTCTCACCCACTCTTGTTTGTTGATCCTTCAGTCTGCAAACAAAGAAGCTCTCCTCACATACATTCTCCTCTGGTAAAAGTTAACTGTGTGCTCAGAAATGACATTTGTAAAGAAATATATCAATATAATTGTTTCTCTTTCACCAGCAGCTTCACCTCCCATCAGCTTAATGAAACAATGCATGTTTTTTGTCATATTTCTAAGATTTATTAAATGTTACTGTTTCATTCATAGGTGGGAATCAATCTTGGAAGTGGAAAAAATAACCTGGCATATATTTCTGTTCTTGATAAAGCAAGCAGATAGTACCATTCACATTTTCTATACTTGTGACCAAAAGGTCCTTATTCTAGGTATAAGTGGCTGAAATGAGCTTGGTTTGTCTTTAGGGTGAATAGACTCAGCCTGGAGAGGAGCTCCATTCTCTGGGGTGAGTCTCTGTTCCTCCACATCAACAGAGGGCAAACTGATGATTCAGGCATCTCCTAATGATCTTCCTCTAGGAGGAGACACCAGCGCAGACACAGACCTCACTGGAGGAATTTTATGTCCTCTTTGATTTGGGAACATCTTGGAATCTCCAGATAAAGCTGGAAAGTGTTGAGAAGAGGGAGGTCTGGACTTCTCTTCTGGACCTGTTACCTCTACAACTAGACCTTGGTTAACAGGAAAAAAAATGGATGGATGGAGGAGCTTTTGTGTTTCCAGCTGACCTTTAAAGACCATGTTGCTTTTGTCGCTTTACATTGATCAACATATGATCAGACCATACCTGACACAATACGCCACCCAGCTCCTGGTGCAGTCTATGTCATCTCCCTCCTTGACCACTGCAACGCCCTTCTAACTGGTCTGCAGCCTGCACTGTTAAACCTCTACACGTGGTTCAGAACGCAGCAGGACGTTTGGTCTTCAATCAGCCTAAAAGAGCATGTCACCCCTCTGTTCATTCAGCTCCACTGGCTACCTTTAGCTGCCCGCATCAAATTCAAGTCGCTAACACTAGCATACAGGGTCCTGAAAGGAATGGCTCCATCTACTTGAATCCTCTTGCTAAGGCTGACGTCACGGCTCAAAGGACTGTCGGCTAGTAGTGCCTACACCACGCTCTGGCAGTCCAGACTCTTCTCATGTGTCGTTCCATGATGGTGGAATGTCCTACCAAGCGCTACCAGAACAGGGGCGTCCCTGTCCTCCTTCAAGAAACTCCAAGAGACCCAGCTCTTCAGAGAACATCTTCTAGACTAGCGCCTACCTTCCCTACTCTTCTCTCTTCATGCACTTCACTCTATCCTGTGTTCTTTTTTCCCTCACGGTCACCTTAGTGACTAGTGTTAGACCATCTAAGTTTGTTTAGTGTTAATGTCAGGGTTAGTTGTTTGATAGCCTCAAAGTCAATTCTTGGTTACAATATCATTTGTAAGTCGCTTTGGATAAAAGTGTCTGATAAATACATAACATCCTTGTCTGTGTTTAACGTATTTCAAAAATGTAAAGAGAGATGTATTTTTGAAACATAAATGATAAAGTGCCCATGATACCTTCACTACTAGCTCAGCTTTCAGCAGAAATTTGAAAGTAATTTGACTTTTTGAGCCGCAGAGTGAGGACCAACAAATGAAACTGCCTGACCAATTCTCATGACTGATTGTTGGTGCAATTTCAAATGTCAGGTACGTCTACAATCATGGATGAATGTGTGTTGTGTGTCTGTGTGAGTCCAATAACACACAGATTTGTGTGGAAGTGTGCAAAGGGGCAGGGCTTGCTTAGAAGTTAAACCTTAAAAAAGTCAAGCTGAACATTGTAAAGCAGAGCAGGAGGGTCCAAATCCAACTGATGTTTTATTTTGAAAGCAGGCACTGAATATTGAGGCTTTGCAACCATACCCTTAATGTTTGTTGCCAATGTCATACAAAAGATTTTCTATTTTCAGATTCAAACTAACTTTTCTGTTATTTTTTTCTGTAGTGCCACATCCTCGTGTAATTCCGTTGGTCTTTTTCAGGCTTTCATGACCCATTAAATCTTTCTGTGGAATTCTACAGGCTGGTAAAATGGTTATGACCTCTTTATCTGTTTTATGGACTCCCTGGCCAGCACCAATGGGTGGAAATCAATGACATTTTTGACTGAAATCAATTGAATTTCCTGGTGATAACCTCACAATGTGACAGCGTGTGAGGGGACAACAGAAAATTGGCTTTATCAGCAAATAGTTTGGCTGATTTGGATTTAATTGAAAACACGAGAATCACATTTCTTTTTTATTTATTGCTGTGAGCTTCTGCACATGTTAAAGTTTCTTGAGTGGATTTTTAAAATGTGTTTCTCCAAGTACAAATGGATAGCACCTTATTTAAATGACATCATTGATCATTTTGTTGTGAAAGCCACATCTCTGTAATCCCTCTCTTCCTCTCGCCGTCACTGTAAAGTCTAATGATGCACAGATTGACACTACAGCTCCTCCCCCCCCCCCACCTCCCATTCCTCCTCACGGCCCATCTGTGTGAAAGATCCAAGCACGTAGTACTGCTTCTGCCTCCCAGCCTGGGAGAATAAGGGATTAATGAGATAGATTTATCTCTTTCTGGTAATACACTCACCCTTGTTTTCTCCATGCATGTCCTAAAAGCATCCCAGAATGCCCCAGAAGAAGGCTGCATCATTAAGTTCCATGGAGCAGAAGAGCACCATCTATTTTACTTTTTTTAACCATTCATTCAATATTTGAGTTACCCAAGTAAAACTATTTATACATAAATAACAAAACTATTCACTTTTGTCCAGGTCAAATCTTTTTTATGTAGCACAACTTCTTCTGCTTTAAACTAAAAACAAGTTGGTAAAACTTCATCAGTTAAATGCAAAAGATTTGTTTTAATGTGGTTTTCCAATTACCCTTCAATCCATGTCAATGCCACCTCTGATTGTATAATTTACAGACACAAAATTCATGAACTAATCAAACGGTGACCTGAAGTATCCTGGAGCTGCATGCACAAACAGACAGTAATAGTTTTTTTTAGGAGAGTAGTTAAAAAAGGCTAAGAGTCAATAATGACTTACATGTTCTTATTTGTTTTTGTCTGAGCTTATACCCTCGCATGGAAATTGTTTCGCTGACTAGCCTGAGGGAGGACGGAAATTAGTCACATTTTTTATATCACTGCAGCACAAATGATAGCGTAAAAGCTTGATCTTGGAGGACAATTACTCCATTTATGCAGATTGTCTGCACAACATCCATCCACACACAGATGAATCGGTCGTACTCATATTTTAAATTAGTTGTTGGAATGTTGAAGGTGGTTTGAAGACATATGATCTAAAAGTCTAAGTCTTTTCTCCTCAACAACAGTAAAACAGTCCCATTGCATCAGTTTGAATAGCCAGCTGCTAATAATAGGCCCACATAATCTGTAATTATAACGACATGAACTCCAGCTGAAGTGCGTAGCTGCCTGGGTGGTAAACCGAAGAAAAATATGCAGTGACCCCAGTGAGCGGTGCTAACAGGTGAAGACCTAGCTTTCAGCACACCGGGGATTAAGTTTCTGAAGAAACCTGGGGAAGAGTGTGAAGGCACTGAAGGCTGTTAAAGTTTCAACGTTCAAAGCAAATGCGTCTTTCTCCAAAAGCAGTGGGCACCGATCCACCCTCAGAGTTCCTGGCCTCCCAGCTTGAGTGGCAAGTATTTTGAAAAATGTGCATTTGGAATTATTACCTCATACTTAATTGCAGCTTGACAGCTAAATTCTCTGAAAAAAAAAAACATAGCTGTGAAGGAGTTGTTAGCATCTTTTTGAGTGAGTAGCTAAAGCCTTTGAAAGTAGATCCCTGTTTTGGATTTCACCTCAAATTTAATAAAAACAAACTCCTCAACTGTACAGCGTAAGCTTGTTAAAGGGATTACTCAAATCTTTTGAAGTGAGATTTGTTGGAAAGATTTTTTTAAATGAACATTTTACCTGTGTAAATAGTTCAAGGATATGGCAAGCTAATGGCTAATCTGAGCAGGACCAAAGTCCTGTTCAGTCCTTTTAAAACAACTTTAAACTCTAATTCAACAGAAGTTTATGCTAACGCTGTTTCATAAACCTTAGCATCATCATATATTTTGCAATATGTGGCTAACTGCATATAACTTTAAGATTATTTGCAAATACAAGTAGTAGGTGCTAGCTGTAGCACTTCCAGTGGGCTTGCAATAGGAAATACATTTCTGCCAGAATAACCATGTAACGGGAAAATGACATGGTTTACATTTTTATAAAATAGTGTGTGCATGAACTGCTGTGAAATAGCAAACTTTAGCTATAAAATAAGATGTCATGAATCCACTAGCATGTCAGAATCAGTTTACCACCAAGTCTAGGTCATCAGAGAGCTATACAACAGGTAAAAAATTATTTCTTCATAACTTTTCCACATAAAAACAACTTTAAAATACCTAAAATGTAGTATTTGAAGTAAAATTTACCTTGAGTTTTTCAAAACTGAACAATGTGTCTATAAATCAAGCTCTCCAGACCCACCTCTCCTATCTAAACTCTACAAGCTTGGTGTTGATTGAGTAATGTTCCTGCAGCGTTACATGGTTCTAGGTTTTGAAGTGTGCAGAAAACGAAAGGCTGAACCTGCAGAACCAGCAAAGACACAAATGAGTGATTGCTTCATTGGAGGACTTTGGCTCAGAACCACAGTAATGTGCGTGGCTGTCTTAACTTGAAATGGTGACACGTATGAAGAGGGCTTTCTCCCGTGAATCCCGTGCCCCTCTCCACGCATGCACAACCATCAGCGGGTTAATTAACTGTGAAAGCTGCTCACTTGAAACCTTAAATCACTCATTCAGCGTTCTGTCATGAGCCACCAGCTTAACCACGTTGACGAGGGTTCTGCCTTGTTTACCCAACATGGGAGACAGTCTGTGTGTTTGGGGGGGGGGGATTTAGGTGGTGTGCTGGGGTAAGGTTCTCCAAAAGTGGCATTAAATTTGAAATTTAGTCTGTGATGGATCTAAAACAACATCTCGACATACACCTTGAGGTCTGCTCTTTCTCCTGACTCTGTGATTGTCATTCTTTGCTCTCTGAGAAACATAATCTGTTGATTCAAATGTTTAAGTAATAACAGTTGGATAGTTTTTTGTTTTTTGGAGGTGAATCAATCTCACCCACACCACAGATAAGAGCACACACGCACTCAGGCGTTTGTTGCCATTCAAGCCATTCTGCCATGCTGCAGGGCACGGTGGCACAGAATTCCTGGCATTCCGGTAAATTTGGCACGGACTTCTTGGGTGATATCTTTTTGCCAGGCAGCCAGACCCAAGCTGAGCTCTTCACACCCTTTAGTTCTTGTTTTATTCTTGCCTCTATAGGTCGTCCAAAACATCCAAGTGTGTTAGCTTAAGCAGAAACATGGTGTTTGCCTGTTTTCCCTCATTAGTCAAAAGGCTGCAGCAGGATAAACCCCTCTTTCATAGCAACAAAACCACCAGAGAGGTTCATGTCTGCTCGATTCTCCTTTTAACAGGTTGGACATCTCAGAGACGGGTTCATTTTGTTCTCACTGCAGGGGTATTGAACTGTAATGGCCCCCTGGGGAGGACTGGACTAATATGTTAGAGCTTTCAACAAGAGCAAATATCTGGGACTCAGATTTGGATTCACTTGTCTCAAGAAAGATTCCATTCATTAAAATGCCAAAAAAAACAAAAAACTGGCTTTTTAAAATGTTGCACAGAATGTGGTGTTTCCCCTTTACTAAAGTGCTGATGGTGTTGACTGTAAACAAAATGACCAGCCCTGCTGTGCTATCCGTCTCTGCCCAAGCAATCACCCTTCCCCTTTAAAAAAACACATTACCATTGAATATGACATCCATAAATCACCTCCCATCGTAGTAATCTCATAAACTTTTTTACAGTGCTCATCAGCATTCTTTGTTTAACATTTATGTTTATTGATAAATGAAGATATGTTTAAATAATTCAAACCAAACATTAGCCGTGAGCAGGGGAGATTAATAATTGATGGGGTGTGTGAAGGGCTGGGCCACTCTGGGAATAGACAATATTAGCTTAATGCAGGCTGTGCGAACAGGGGAAGCGTAATGGACCCGCCACCTTTAACTGATGATGGTTATTGTGGCCTGAAAGTTGTTACAAAAGGCAAAAAAAAAGGGGTTGAATTGTACAAAAAGAGGGGGATGGGTCGTAGTGTGGTCATAGATTTGACTCATAGGAGCTGACAGTGCAAATTGTGGTTTTAATAGCAGGAGGTTTACACATTCTACCGGGAGGCCCTAATGGCCAGGCGTGTTCTTAGACGAAAGGGAGAAAAATGGTCCTGTGCTATTAAAATGAAACCTGAGAAGGTCCTCGCTCTTAGTTTGGTGTTTTCCTTTTTTTTCCCCCCCCAAGTCAAACTCTTGACTCCCCATCACTCATTCTGATCCCCTCCTGTCCATTTCCTGCTCCAGGTCTCACTTAGGTTTGCCCACACACCCTCAACATAGCAGAGCTCACTAAAGTGATCCAGTGACCCAGTGTGTGGCAGGCAGGCTCATTTTACACCGAAGACATGACCAGGTCACTTATGAGACAGTCTGCAATCCTGGTATGGCATTAAATATGAATATATAGAAAGACCTAAACCTGCATTTGTAATATTCTCTGTCCGTCTGAGGCTTTTAAGACCTCTGAGAAGTGCACAAGGCTGCACGCCGACCATTAAGGGATCATTATTTCTTGTGCCCAAAAGAAGAAAGCAACAATGTTAGATATTACCCATGTGCTTATGTTAAAGCTGCATAGTGCCTGCAGGTCAGCCTGCAACAAAAGGGCCTCATTTACTCTCCAAGGGATACTATTTTTGTTGTGCCAGGCTGGTGGAAAAAAAAAGATTCAGAGGGATAATGTGCATCAAAGGCAGAGGAGGACCCCTTCATTCCATATTGCAATCACAGCAACATATTAGCATCTAAACAAAAGAAGCAGAATCCCCCGCAGCTCAGCCGTGTTTCATGTGGTCACTCGCTGCTTTTATTTATTTCTCAATCCAACACATTTTGTGCTGACTAGTAAAATTCAGCATATCTCCACCCCCTCCAACCCCACCTTTAAAAAAAATTCCTCCTACACAAAAGTGTTGAAGTTGCTTCTTCTTCTTCTCTTTTTCTTTCCCTCACTGTCTCCCTTCTTTTGTTTGACTTTATCACAGAGCTATGACAGCTGCCATCACTCCTCAGCAGCTCTTAGATCTCCATTTCAAGGTTTGAGGGTTCACAGGTTCATCAGTTTCTGCCAGGGCAGCTCATCTAAAATCGGCTTTCTGATGAGTGATTTTCATAAACAAAAAGTCATGCATACATGTGGAGAACACTGAGCGTACAGGAACAGTAATACCTCCAAATTTTTGCCTATTTGCAGTAGAACAGGATGCATGGCCCTTTTTATTTGCTTCACATTTTTTCACATGTAAAACATTTTTTGAGAGAGTGTAGTAATCCAATCTAACAAGTGTCCACATTTCAAAAGAGTTGTCCTTAGAATCATAAAAAGTACATTTTGTTTGCTTGATTTGTTTTTATTTTGAAACAACAAAAATAATTCTGGTTCTTAAGCAGTTCTTACAAATTAAATGTGCTATGGCAAATGTGGAAAAACAAGCTAGGTATAGCTAGCTATTTTACACAAATACAATACACGGATCCAGCGCTCACACGAGGTTTCTACATGTATGTATGAGAAGTTTTAACATGTGTGTATGAGAGGTTTTTACATGTGTGCATGAGAGGTTTTTATATGTGTGCATGAGAGGTTTTTATATGTGCGTATGAGAGGTTTTGACATGTGTGTATGAGGTTTTTACATGTGTGTATGAGAGGTTTTTACATGTGTGCAATAGAGGTTTTTTTATGTGCGTATGAGAGGTTTTTACATGTGTGCATGAGAGGTTTTTATGTGTGCAAGAGAGGTTTTTACATGTGTGTATGAGAGGTTTTTACATGTGTGTATGAGAGGTTTTTACATGTGTGCATGAGAGGTTTTTACATGTGTGCAAGAGAGGTTTTTACATGTGTGCAAGAGAGGTTTTTACATGTGTGTATGAGAGGTTTTTACATGTGTGTATGAGAGGTTTTTATATGTGCGTATGAGAGGTTTTTACATGTGTGTATGAGAGGTTTTTACATGTGTGTATGAGAGGTTTTTACATGTGTGCATGAGAGCTTTTTACATGTGTGTATGAGAGGTTTTTACATGTGTGTATGAGAGGTTTTTACATGTGTGTATGAGAGGTTTTTACATGTGTGTATGAGAGGTTTTTACATGTGTGTATGAGAGGTTTTTACATGTGTGTATGAGAGGTGTTTACATGTGTGCATGAGAGGTTTTTACATGTGTGCATGAGAGGTTTTGACATGTGTGCAAGAGAGGTTTTTACATGTGTGCATGAGAGGTTTTTACTTGTGTGTATGAGAGGTTTTTACATGTGTGTATGAGAGGTTTTTACATGTGTGCATGAGAGGTTTTTACATGTATGCATGAGAGGTTTTGACATGTGTGCAAGAGAGGTTTTTACATGTGTGCAAGAGAGGTTTTTACATGTGTGCATGAGAGGTTTTGACATGTGTGCATGAGAGGTTTTTATATGTGTGCATGAGAGGTTTTTTTATGTGTGTATGAGATGTTTTTATATGTGCGTATGAGAGGTTTTTTTATGTGTGTATGAGAGGTTTTTTATGTGTGCATGAGAGGTTTTTATATGTGCGTATGAGAGGTTTTTACATGTGTGTATGAGAGGTGTTTACATGTGTGCATGAGAGGTTTTTACATGTGTGCATGAGAGGTTTTGACATGTGTGCAAGAGAGGTTTTTACATGTGTGCATGAGAGGTTTTTACTTGTGTGTATGAGAGGTTTTTACATGTGTGTATGAGAGGTTTTTACATGTGTGCATGAGAGGTTTTTACATGTATGCATGAGAGGTTTTGACATGTGTGCAAGAGAGGTTTTTACATGTGTGCAAGAGAGGTTTTTACATGTGTGCATGAGAGGTTTTGACATGTGTGCATGAGAGGTTTTTATATGTGTGCATGAGAGGTTTTTTTATGTGTGTATGAGATGTTTTTATATGTGCGTATGAGAGGTTTTTTTATGTGTGTATGAGAGGTTTTTTATGTGTGTATGAGAGGTTTTTATATGTGCGTATGAGAGGTTTTTTTATGTGTGTATGAGATGTTTTTATATGTGCGTATGAGAGGTTTTTTATGTGCGTATGAGAGGTTTTTTTATGTGTGTATGAGAGGTTTTTATATGTGCGTATGAGAGGTTTTTTTATGTGTGTATGAGATGTAATTTAGAATAATGTCCCTGATGGCTCCTCATATTTTGTCCTATACAGCATCTCATAGTCAGACATTTCTTATACAAGATTACTTGGTTGGTGCTGTATTTTTAGTCTACTAATTCATCATTGGTAAATTTCTGCTCATATTAGACATCCATGCAAAGTTAAAGTACCTGTAGTAAAAATGAATCCCTTAGAGTTTTTTAGGTTCCAATCAAGGGTGGAAAATATTTCATTATCTGGTTACAGTCCTGACAGAAAGACTTGTTTGTGTTTGACCCTCCTGCTCTCCTTTAATGCTGTCACTGTCAAAACTGAAATGCCCTTTAAGCCAGATGTTTGAGTGGTCAGCTGGTGACCTTCCATGCAGGACGGAGCATCACGCTAAGACCAACCCTGCAATTTGCCAGATCTGGTTTTGACAGCACATTGAAAAGAATCAATAATAACCTGTCAGGAAACAGCAGCTCTTCCCTCTCATTTAGAGATAAAGGTGAGTTTGAGTTTGATGAATTGAGGCACACAAATGGCAAAAATAGGGGAGGAAGAATAAGTGAGGGCCTTTGGAGATTTCACTACTATACATTGGTATAAAACTATATTAAATAAAAAGAATCAAAGCACTGACTTTTAAAAATTGTCATTTCAATGAAACCAAAAAGTGTGTGAGGGATGTCACCCATAGAATTTAGGTTGGTGTGTAACCTCTGGGCATGAGAGGGACTCTGCATATGTAACCAGGCTAATTTAGACAACGCTCAGAGCAAGTTTTATCTCATAATTCATGGCTTGGTTTTTTTGAACCCTTATTTTACCCATCAGACAACAGTAGGTCTGTCGTCAAACCCAACTTCAGCTCCCCAGCTCATCTGGATAGCTGGAGGCCTCGTAGGAGACAGATAATAGGCCAAAGGTACAAAGGCGCACATACACATACACCAATAAATGCATGAGAGGGAAGTGCTGGGTCGTTATGGTAGTCTGAGATGGCCCCATCACTTTCTCTGATGTGTGTACAAGAATGATGTGTCATTGTCCTCATGCTCGGCCTAAAGCAAAGCTCCTTTGTTATTGTCTCTGAATGCATAAACCTTTCTTGTCTGGACCTCAAAACAGAGGACAGGGCAATTATCCAAAAAAAGACCACAGTGCTCTCTGGAAGATTTCTTTTGTTTTGATCCTTTTTTCCTCTAACTTTTAAAAAGATGTGTCAAAAATGAGTTGAAATTACTCCATAGAAATGGAACATTGATAGATGTTTTTTTTAAATTTATTTTATTTATTTTTATTTTTTGCATTTGACTACAAAAACACATTTCATTAAAAGTATATAAAAAGAACAGACCTTAAGGTGATTGAAATACAAAATCTTGGAGCAGCAGACATCAAACACAAATTTCCAAACAAAAGCGCAAAACCTAAATTTCAGATCACTTTGGCGAGCCTTCAAAACAAACTTCACAGTCGCCAAACTCTCAGAAATCTCACCGAGGTTCCTCTGTTCCTCAGCGAGCGTGATGATGGGCCGCTCTCCCAGTTCGATGCCTTAATGGTGTCTGTGGAAAGCGTGCAGCATCGAGTTCCAGGCTGGCAGGGATGTGCTTAGAGCCTCACACTTGTCACAGCCGATGATATGAGCGCTCCTCTGAACTACAGCCGTGAATAATTTCTCCAAGATCCCCCCCACCCCCCAAAAAAATCTTTCATTTTTTTCTTTTTCTCTACAAGATCTTTCCAGAACCAGCCGCCGAGTCGTTGCAACTATTTCAACACTTTCAACGGAGAAAGTAAAAGAAATGGAATACAGTAGTAGTCTCTCTTTGTTTAACTGAAGGAAGTTTGCAAAACTGTGCTTAGAACTTCACATTAAAAGAAAAGCGTGTGTGAGCCATGAGGCAGACAGAAATGTCAAGGCAGCGGGCTGTGAAAGGAATTCTGGGTAAGAGCTAGCTTATCTAATTGTAAACAAGAACAGAAGTGTGTGGACACTCATCATGCACTTGTCAAAACATGGCTGCCTGTGATTTTGCTCTGCTGTGGTTCTTCTGTTTGCTAAAGATTGTGTTTACATCCAGACATGCCTTTTATAATACCAATCTGAGGGTACAATAGTAGCAATTACTCTCAGATAGGTGCTGTGCAGCTGCAGAAACAACAGTGAAAAGATTCATCACAAGCATCCCTTACAATTATTGCATCACGCTTGGGCTTTTATTTTCCATCTTTGTGCGTCATCTCGGAAAAAGAGATTTGCAGATATATACGGTTGTTCAACTTTCACTTTATTTGTGAACGCTGAACTTTTTTTTTGTTTGTTTGCTTTTACATTCCAGTTAGTTGGAGGTTTTTGGTGAAGAAGAAATAAAAGCTGTCAGAAGAAAAGTGGCATACATGCATAAAGAACAGATCACATCTTTTTTAGCTGTTTCTTGATCTTTTTCCACTGATAAAATGATTTGAGGTTCAAGCTAAATATAAACGCAGACCCAAAATGCATTATCGCTGCTGTTTCACTCTGGTGTATTTTCCTCTAAGTGGACAGTTCAACATGTCTACCCAGGTTGTGTCCAAAACGCTTGACTTGCACCTTTAAAGGATGCACGAGTTTATCTGTTCCCATGTGGTTGCATCCTTTTGGTTTCATGCAAAAGTCGGGCAAAAACATCAAAACATGTTGTTCATAAATCTAGAGAGGTTCAGAGACTCCGATTTCAAATGTGCAAATTACATGTTCTTTTGCTTGTTTGTTTGACCTTGAACACTGTGGTTTCAGCCCATTGTGGATCCTGTGTGAAGCTTTTGTTTTGAACTGGTTTGTGTTTGGTTTGTGGGACTTGACATTCCGAGTCAACGAAGAAACAATGAAGGTTTTGTCTAAAGAAGAAAAAGAACAAACAGCGAATTTAGGTTTTGCTTGATTAAAAAAGTGAGAGAATCTTCCTCAGATAAACGTTTGAAGCTCTCACAAAATCATTTACATCCTTTCTCGACCCGTAAAGCAAAAAATCTCACATCTCGTGCCTTTTGCACATTAAAGCAGACCAGTGTTTTTGCACCCACTGGAACATCCTCACTAAGCAGGTGTCACTAGTTGAAAGAAGGGGTCAAAGTTAAAGGAAGGAAGAGGCCATTTTGTTTTTCATCATGTACCCAAAACTGCTGATGGATGCACTTCCCGACTCTTTGCATCCACACTCACACACATGCCGGAACAAATGGTTTGACCGTATGCTAATGTTCTTGCTTGTGGCCATGCATTATGTGCTCAACAGAGCAAAAGATTAAAATACAACCTCAGATCACTTGTGTTTTGAGGAAAATAAATATTTGTTTGACAGCGTTTTGCACTTCTCCTTTAAGCGCCATGAGGCATCGATGCTGAGTAATGAGTCTGACTAATCCTTCATTGGTTTTTGTGGCTTTGAGCATTAAAACTTGATGCGTCTCCTCGCTTCACTGTAAATGCCTGTGAACCTCTTAATGTACAACCCAAACGCCCCGCTGGTGTTGGATTGACCGTAATGGATTTGGTCCAATGACAGATATCCAGCCCTCGTAAATTGATTTGATCTCTAAGGACAGCGAGTGAGGGATAATTTTTACAATTGAGACATCGATGGAACACAAACCACAACAGAGAAGATGATGAAAGTCAATCTCTGCTAAAACTGGCACCGAAAAAATCAAACCTGCCCATCCTTCCGGTCATTAAAAAGCTATTATCTTTTTTTTCCTCAAATTTTGATACTCTAAATAAACAGCAAATTTAAATCATTATTAACATTTTATTAGCATGTAGAGATCTCTAATCCATCACAGTTTCTATTTTTAAAATGTCACTCACCTGAATAAAGTCTGATTGCTCATAAATTCAGCATCAAATAAAGTGATCAGATTTCATTTAATGCATTTTTTTGTATCCGCAGGCCCTCTGCCATAAATTAAAACCATCTGAAAGCGACTGGAGTGCATTTCATTTTGCTTTGATTCATGTGCTGTAATATAACCCCTCTCTGATTCCCTGTGTGTCGCAGGACAGCAGGGCAAGTGAACCGAGTGCGTCAGGAGATTAAAACCTAACCGCGAGATTGAACTCAGGATGTAGGCATCAGATAATATAGAGATATAATGAAGGTGTAAACAAAAACCTGGCAGGAGAGAGAATCGTCTGCTGCAGAAATGTCCTCGCTGCCATTGTCTTTAGAACAACAAAAAGATCTTGCAGCTCTGGCGCCCTACGAGTTAATAACAGCTGACTGAATTACATTCTTCAGAAACAATTAAAGTCTTGACCTGATATTATTTTTGCTAGGTAGCGTGTGTAGACGTCCTTCCAAGGATTGAGTAAATGAGAACCACTTTGCGTGGAAAAGATTCACTGAATGTGCTGCTTCTTTCACTTTGAAACTTAAAATCTGACCCATGGATCCAATAAAGATGTCAAATTATTCAGTGTTTTTCCTCGTCTATTCATAGCCAGGCTGTTTGAGTTGTGTTACGCAAGTCTGCAAAGGAAGATTATGATGTGTAAAGCTCTTGCACTCTGTCAGTGCTGCACGCTGGGTTCACACCTTTGTGTCCTTGTGTGTCGAGCTGTTGTGGTGATAGATTGGTCGTCGGTCACACGTTGGGAGCAGCTCTGGATGAGGCGTCTGCCGGGCAGCTGTGCTGGCACATGGATCGAAGCTCGCTGCCAAGTCGCAGAGCCTTTTTACCCCTGCCGCTCCCTGAGCTCAGTGATCAGCCTCCTCCCTGTCGCGCTGCAATGACAAAACGCACGTCAGGCATTAATAGCTCACTTTGCACTGGCTTGGCGGTCCCAGTCCAGCTTTTGGGTTGTTGGCAGGGTTGCTCGCCTGTGGTGAGTGACAGCCAATGAAGATTACAAGATAATATTCGTTTTTTGAGTTTAAATGATGGTTCAGATTGTTTGAAATGGGTTGTTGTGGAGCGGTTATGGTGACTCGTGATCTTGCTCTAATTGTAAATAGCTGAAACAGAATGACCTCATTTTAGAAAAATTGATTAGTTGTGATCAGATTGATAAGCTAATGGCTAGTCAGAGAGAGGCAAAGATCATGACTGCCATCTTAAAACAACTCACATGTGAACATTAATATGAACCAGAGCTAAAGACAAAACGATGGACCCCACACATCCAGCCCACCCCTCTTTCCTTCAGGCAGGAGATTGAGCAGTCTCAAAGCCTGGACAAAAACGGTTGAGGAACAGCTTCCTCCCTGAGGCTCATGAACTCTGACCCTTGGACTGTTGTCTGCTCTTTGTTCATTGGAGGTTTGAATACAAGATAGAAGGTTCTTTATTGTCGTATATGTCATATGACATATATGTTTTCAAACGGCAAGGAAGTATGCTTCGAGGTCCCAGGGGTTAGTAAAACACAAACTAAAAAAAATCATGAAAAATATTAAACAAGCTGGACTAAATAACAAACTAGATTAAATAAACTAGACTCAAAAGAACACGCTAGACTAAAAATGAACAAAACTGACTGAAACAATCAACAAATGAAGCTAAAATATAAACAAACTAGACTAAATAATAACAAAAAAGACTAAAGAATAAAGAAACTAGACGATATAATAAACAAAACCTTTCAATCTACAACAGATCAGATATTATTTGGTTACAATATTTCCATCTCAAATATGACTTTAAAGTATTGGATGATCAAGATAAATCCAAATGATCACTATAAGTTATTTGGTTGTAAAGATAATTTTAGAAAAGTGCATTAGATTATTAGCATTTTTGCTGCAGCACCAGAGTCTATTAATAAGAGATGATGACAAATCAATAGTTGTCATACGCAGGATAAAATATTAACTAGTTTGGAAACTGACCTGCAGAGATTTCTTTTCCTGCAGCAGCAAGGGCTTCATGTGGTTACTGGTAATAAACACCTACAGTGGTCCAACTGCTAGCTGAGGAAATATCAAATGTACCAAAGGAAGGGAAGACAAGCAGTTAACCTTCGTTATAATTAGATCAACCTGCTCTCATGTATGTTATGTCAGTCCATTAGAGGCAAAACAAAAGGTGCTCGAGTGTTCAGTAACAAAAACCCTGGGAATGTCTGTTCCTGCGTTTGTGAGCCTAAACTCACCCCAGACTTCAAAACATTTATCAAAATTATATCATGGCTTTGTGCAAAACATCTGTCAGTGTCATCTTATGGTTTCACATGAATGCACTCGCTTTGATCACTCTGAGCTACTTCAAGTGTGAATGAAAAAAGTCTGTTTTCCGTGCCATGTTATGATTCCCTTGTATGAAAAATCTGAAGGAGGAAGCAGATGATGTCATTAACCAGATTCTCCATACATTGTTCTCATTTTCGCCGTACTTATCCAGCCAGCCAAGTCCTCCTCTTTCCCTAGCTTTTGTGAATGGGTTCCTGGTTGAGGGATCGACATGGATTTCACAAACAATTGATCCCAAATTACAGGAAAATTGGCTGCAGATCTTAGAGGGAAGAGAGAAGCGGGGGAGAGAAAAAAAAAGTACAGCAAGGTTAAGATGATCCACAGGGTATTTATTCACCAAGGCTCTCATGGTAGTTCCACAGAGTTCTCCTCTTTCAAAATAACTGCATGCACCCCCCTCGTTCAAACCCTCGCAACAACCCCCTCCTTTCATTCGCTGTTTCAAATGTATTAATGGGCCGGAACCTTCCTGGATGATCTTGGCCCTCTCCCTAATGAAAATGCTCTGCGCCTGGATCCCAGTGCAGTAATCAGCTTCTGGCCTCCAGAGCACTGGGGCATGCAACATGTGGAGCAAAAGGAGCCCCAGCATGACCCCCACACTGTGTCCTTCAGTCACCCCATGTTGGCCTGTGACCCCTCTGGCCTGGGCCTCTTCTTCTCCAAGGCCCTCAACGCCAGAGGCCACAAACCCGAACCTCAGCGGAGAGGAAACCCATAAATAATCCAGCAGCTTGATAGACTCGAAACACCCCCAATTGACAAATCTACTGTTTACAGTATGTCAATGATGTGTAACGCTCCGCACTATTACAGTTATAAACAGAATTCAAGTTTAGTCATTAAAAAAGGGAAAAGAATTTAAAGACCATTTTGATGTCGTCTCGTTGGGTGTTTTGAGTCCTGTTTTCTGAAAGTCAGATGAAATTTACTCTGACATTTTTTTAAATGAATCTCACACGGTATCTTGGTGAAAGCAAAAAAAAAAAGAAAAAAAGTTATGTTTCAGAATCTTACATCACCGTGAAAGGCGGTGTACACGGTGCGTTCTCCTTTGGGTGTCTCAGAAGCCTCGTTAAATCACACCCCTCTGCCACTGTACACAGAAGCTAACCACAGGTTGTACACAGTGAAATAAAAGCCTTCTCCTCTCCCCATGAGGTGTCATTTTTTAAAAGCTGATGGGGACAAAACAGAAGCAGAACCCACGTATTGGCCTTTCTCTGTGTTTAGCCTGTCAGTAGCCAGCAAGCTTGTGTTTGGTCTGTTCTGACAGGTCTCCCTTTGTTTCCACGCTCTGTCCCCCTAGGCCCCGGTCCTCCTTCAACCTTGAGGTAAGCCCGGCCAGATGTGGCAACGCGGGGCTCTTTACAGCTGCACGAGAAGATGGGGAAGTCACCGGGACGCGCGTCGTCTGTTTCAGCTTGTCTGTCTTCCCTGACAGATCCGCTGAGGACTGTTTTCATTCCTCTTGGGTAATTTCTTTTACAGTTTTGCAAAACTGTCAGCACACCTAAAGCGCTGATCCCCACCTGGCAGGACTGTTGCCCATCACTCCTAATGACATCCAGACACCCTTTAAGACAGGGAACAAAGGTGTTAACTACCCCACAGAGCTACGTCTAGCACACATTTTGTTAGCTCAAATTTTCCACTGAGAATTTTTTTTAAACGGTCATCTGAGATTATTTGCAGCTTTTGAACTATTTCAAGTAATCTCTAGAAAAACAGTTAACATCTTTGGCACGTGGTGATATAATAAAAAGGCGACACCACTCAAAGTCAACAACATAAGATACGACCAGGGACCGTTTTCGCAAATCGTGAAAAATGAGTCAATTTTTTGGAGAGACGCATTTATGTGTGAGCACTTCTTCGGGGTAATTTATTTGAGAATAAAAGAGGAGCCAGCCTTCACATGTGTTAGTCGAGCGTGTGACAACTACACTGTGATCTGCATTTGTTTTTCCTGAGCATTTCCATTCTCTCTCCCTGACCTTGAGGGAACAAGGACCATCGGGCAATTGTCTGGTGTCTGGAGTACTTAAGTCAGACTTTTCGCTGTTCCACTAAGAACTCTGGCCCCTCTAACTACTGAAGAAATTACAGTAAAAAGATAATGAAAGAAAATGTGTCAGATATGAAGACGGCTCCGCTTTTTTAGTGTCAGTGCTCAGCTAGGCGTAAAATGCTCCATTTAGGCCTCTTTCAAGAAACAAAGCTCTCAGGCTACAGGTAGTGATTGTCTAAGAATGTAAGGATAAGAATTTCCATCCGTCCCCCACCTAATTCATACCCATCCAACCTTTCTCCTCCTGAGTCCCCCCCCCCCCCCCCCCCCCCCCCCCCCCCCCCCCCCCCCCCCCCCCCCCCCCACACTCCTCGTCTGAGGCTGTAACAGCTCAGCCAGAAGTTGTGAAGCAAACTTGGCGAGAAAAAGCAGCAGGAGATGAATCTCTTTAAGTCTCTTGAACAACATAAAACAGTCTGGGCTTCCATTATTCAAGGGCTTGTGCTGCTTGTTTACAGTGCAGCGGGCGTGCTGCACCTGCACTCCGGATGGCCTGACAGCTTGATGGGCCCTTTAATGGTGATTCACTGGCCAGATCCATGTGGATAAAAATGGAATTCTGGGAGAGCAATCTAATAAGAAAATAAAGCACTGAATGGTTGCCATGGCTGTTGGATGGGCTTGTTGGGCCCTGTTCACCAGACCATGCTGGCTGGGAATCAAACCTTTGATCTTGGGGCTTTATTACATGCTATCACCTCAGCTATGGGTCCCTTCAAATAGAGTGTTGCAGGGTCAAATGGATGGTACTTAAAATTTTCATTTTAAAATGTGGGTTTTAACCTTGATGCTCTGTAAACAACAACAAAAAGTCTCTCTGCCACGCATTAAATACATAAATAAGAATGGAAACAATGAAGCTAACGATTTTTAGTAGAGACTCTCATTGCAAACACTGGCATTTGATGCACATAGCACTGCTTTAATCACCACAATCAGCTATTCAACTTCTGCATAAGGTGTAAATAGGTCTATTTGAAGTACCCTTTAAAAGATAACATACTAAAGCTTGCACACACACACACATGCACACAGAAACACACTTAGATCCAGGGCTCTAACGTGCAGTCTGCATTGATCTCCCCTTGTCATATATCATTAATGAGGGTATTAAATCCATGTTTAGGAAGCAGAGGGCCGGCTTTAAGCAGGTTTTTTGCTCGCACAAAAGACCTTTGCTGAAACCTCCCTAAAGAAAAGGCCACTCTCTGGCTGTCTTTTTGCAGGGGAGCACATTAATGGAGTGATGTCATGGTGGCTCGAATGACTGCTACCGTCCAGGGACGGAGGAAAAGTTAAGTTACGCAAAATGACTCTTAGACAGTAAATCATGACAAGCAGGAATTTAAGATTGTACCCTCATATTAGATGCTGCTTCGTGCATTAGTCAATTCCATTTTAGCTACTATTTAGAAAGGAATTCACAATTTTAAAATTGCTAATTGCAACATTAAGGTACATCTTTAGAGACTACCTTGTCGCACTGTAAACCAGCTGTATTGATCAGACAAAAATTTGCCCCCTGTGCACCTCACCCCTGGGTTATCATCGCATCATTACCATCCGGAGTTTGCAGAAACGCTACGGTATGATATGGCAAATGGACTTACTATTGATTTTGTCAGAGAAAGAGAGAATGGCAGATGGAGAGGAAGTCAAGAGAGAACATCTGGAAGGGGGACAAGGAGATTGGGTGTGTGGAAGGGGCCTCGGATGATAGATGATACTGGAGGATTGTGCTACAGATAATCCTTTTTGAAGTCAAGGGCTGTCTCAGAAAACTAGAAGAATTTCCAAAGGAAGAAGATGTGAAATTTCTAATGGACTGAAGAGAAGAAGAATGAGTCTTTTTTTTTTTTTTTTGCTTTTATTTTCATTGCAAGTGATCAAACTTGACTAAATGTCCATTTTTATCATGCAAAGCAAAAGCCGAAGCACATGAGAATATTGCAACTTTGCTTTGAGTGATCCTATTATGAGATGAAGTCTTTACTTTGGAGTAAAACTGAGGTTTTAATGTGATGAGCAGCGTGAGGGTTGGGGGGAAAAATGGGGCAATCCTTCCTTTTGGGAAAGGGATATCCTGAAGCATGGTTATATAGACCTTAAGTGCTGACAAAGAAGATATTGTATTTTTCCAGTAATCCTTTTAAAACCCACAGGGCAGAATCACACACTTCATTTCACAGTAATGCCGTTAAAGTTCACTGATGAAAGGTTTTTATCAATCATTTATCAAATGCCTAAAAGATGAACATTTTGGGGGGCATTAAAGTGTGCTTTTGTAAAGGAAAACTCTTAGAAAGTCAAATTATGACTGCAATTCCTTCAGAATGAGGTCATCCACATAGAAAAAGGGCCTGTGTTTTCTTCTCCTTCGTCTTCCCACTGGCTTGGTTTGTTTTGTTCTGCTTGATTAATCAAGAATGCTGGAAACTGTATGTATTGTTTCCGCACCATGAGCAGTGTCTAAAATATTTGCTGTGCATTAAATACTTTAGCAGACAATCAAAATCCTTTCAGCACTCCCCATTACTGTGAATAGGCTTAAGGGAAAATAATGTGCTGGGCATGCTGGTTAAGGAAAACATGTCAACAGTCCCCCGTCAGCGCGAGTTTCTTGCTGTCAGGTGGAGCTTACTAGGGGCTACGATTAGCGCGGATTTGTGTGATGCACCGTAACCTTGACACTGAACTGTGAAACAGCTTCACGGAACGTTCCAAAGCACCTGTCAGTCAACTCACACCTACGAGGATAAGTATCCATCTGCAGGGGCGGCGCTTCAAAAGACATGTTACAATGAGTGCAGTGTAGCTGTTATAGACACAGAACCAATATGTTTTGAAATACATTACCGGCTGCATGTTCTGGTCTTGTATCCGTCTGACATTTTGATGTGCGAGCATCAACATTACTGACAAATTGACCCACACACTTTACTGCGGAGAGTAAGTCGGAGGATTGGATTTGATTTTAACACACATCAAGAAGGAGTAAAGCATTCTAAACCAAATGCTCTTCCCTGAAGGGCTTCGCTTCACCATAGCAGACCTTGAGAAAGTAGCAGCAGCTGCAGCGGATGTTGACATGACTCTGAATCATGTGACTTTCTGTCCAGACACCAGCGCTAAGAGGATCCTCTCTCTAGTCCGGGTCTGTTTGGCACCATTAACAGCAGAGGTGATGTGAAATGTGAACCAGGGAGGAAACACATTTTTCAATACATTAACTTTTAGGAAGCATCTTTCACAAATGTCTCTGCTATTGTCTGACCTGTGGGGAGCTGCTGAAAGAGTTTTACTGTGTGTTCAAGGTAGGACGGGGAAAGAATAGGTCAGAATGGAAAGCATCCACTGCCTTAAAACGGACTTTAATAAATCCTCTGCCACCTGCGCCTTGGTTGAACTCTGTGTCTACAATTGTTCAACGTTTAAATCTTCACAGTACTATTTCACAAGCTTTAAAGATGTTAATTACTTTTATTACAGTAGCGACGAGGAAAACAAAACCAACATAAACCATTTAACAGCTAGGTGGCTGTTTGGATTTATTGCAGGGTTGGATTTTGTCTGCCAACAACTGGATAGGGTTGACAAATACAGGAAGTCTGGCTGCTTTACCAGGGGAAGTCGGGTGCAGCGCGGGGACACCTCTATAGAGAGGAAAGATGAGCAGAGGTGTGGTGGAGCGGTCGGGGCACCTCGCATGAGACCAGAAAGGATTTCACACCACTTGTGGCCAATTGTTTAGACTCAACCCAGATTCTGTCCCAGGTTAGAAACAGCTCCACCTCACTGGTACAGTATAAACAGAAGGGATCAACAGTCCTAGTGGGGTTAAAACTGTTAATCATTGTTGCTTCCAGTGGGAACAAAATATCCCAGACTTTTGTAAAAGGCTGAATGCCATTTGTATTAACACTCACAAGATGAATGAAGGCCTCACCTCCCGCCATTCCTCCTGAATTAAGGCCTTGGCAGAGCAATGAAGCTGTCAGTCACCAACATGTCTGGGCTAATCGTCTCCTAATCATCAGAGTTTATAGTCATCCCTCATCTGACAGGTAAGGATGACTGATACCTCCCAGCAGCAGTGCCTAAACATGCACCTCAACAGAAACCCCTTGAAAACCAAAACAGGATGAAATGGTCACATTCTCATGACATATTCTGGGAAGAACTCCCCTTTGGGCATATTGGAGGGTTTTTTTAAAGTTTTTTTTTTTCTTTTGCCGTGATGGACTTCACCTTGTAGAGTTTAACAAAGGCTGGCATTCTCTTTGACATCTCTTCATTTGGTGCTTTGTGCCATCAGTAATCTAAAGGGAATGTCTGAGTGGCATGGTGAGGTACACATTAGCCTTCTGGTGTGATGTAGGGGCAGTGTTTATGCAACTTCATAAATATGCATGACTCTTTGTGTGGTACGGGGGCATTTATGACAGTAGAGTGATGGTATTTGCACATTCAGAGGTCATTTACCTGCCAGCCACTGTGAAAACTGAGCTTAACAAAGCAAAGGACAACTATTAAACCATAATGAATCAAACTTTTGAAGTTTAGTGTTTTGTTTGCATTTGGGAAACCTTGCCAAAAAATGTTGAACAAACTTTGAGATGTAATTTAAATCAATAGACAAGTTCATTGATGCAGGAACTGGGTAGGATTTTAGACATAATTTAGGGTAATGGTTCACAATCTGCAACAAACAATATATTTGTTTTTCACAAATGGAGATGCAAACAAAAACAATGGTAGCTGTTGTAGTTTGATGGAGGAGGAAATAAAATGAGTCCCCACTTGTTCTTGTTTATGTACAAATAATTGCAACGCAGCTAGCAGCTACACAAAGTTAAAAAATCTTTTATATCTTCCATGAGTCATTCTTTATGAGTAAATCAATCATTCATGGCCACGTGGCAATGATCTAGGTAAATAATTATGGTGGAGTGCTTTATTTAGTTTTTGTACTGTTAAGATTGTGGTAAGATGCATTTTGAACATCACACAAAAGAAGGGAATTAAATATTACAGATTTTTTAAAAATATGTTGGAGAAATATTAGAATTAGAATAGAAATGTTAAATGAATTCCCTTCAGGACAAGTTACAATTTAAGAATATATTCAGCAAATTCAAAATATTATCAGATAATTTGTCAAGGATAAAAGAATCCACTGATTACACTGATTACTTAAAGTAATTCTAAACAAAGATGAATAGTTCTAGCTCCTCTTTTTAGGTTAACACATATGCTGATCATTCAGGATGATCCCTTGATATCTGTGTACCTCATACAGATCATAATAATCTCTAGAGTTTTGTCCAAATGGACACAGATGCTCTGATTTGTCCTGCATGCTGCAGCACAAATTCAGCTGCGTTCCCCTCCCAAATGACCTTTACCTCAGGGCTCTTTTGTCAACACAGAGGAGAGTTATAATGGAATCTAAAGTACTGAGTCAGGCGTGTTGGTATGTGAGCAAAAGATATAAATGTGGCAGTTGAACACTAAAAGAAAACTTTAAAGTTGTAATAATTAAATGATGTGTTATTTAGATATTTATAATATAGCGTGTATATAGGATTTTATAGAGGAACGTGGCAAGAAGATTTGACACAAGTCAGCAAGGCGAGATACTGATAAATGACTCCCAAGATAGCCAACCCCTGCTGTGTCGAGCCTCACTCTTGCTCAATGCTTTCTTTCTTAGATGCAAGTCTGAACAATCTTGTCTTGCTAAGTCAAAGTGCAACATGGCACAAGTCCAAACACAGGCCTACAGTAAATAGAGAGCGCTTCAGAGTGCATGGAGCCCTGCTGTGGAGGGACAGTGTTTGGATAGGCCCCTGCTCTCTCATCTACATGGACTGCAAAGCTGAATTAATGGGCTCACTTGCAGCATGTCAGATTTATGTGTCTCACATTGCTGCTTCGGGCTGCACGGTGGCGCAGCTGGTTAGCACTGTTGCCTCGCAGCAAGGAGGTCGTGGGTTCGCGTCCCGGCTCTGCGGCCTCTCTGCGTGGAGTTTGCATGTTCTCCCCGTGCGTGCGTGGGTTTCCTCCGGGTACTCCGGTTTCCTCCCACAGTCCAAAGACGTGACTGTTAGGCTAATTGGGCTGGTAAATTGTCCTTAGGTGTGAGTGGGTGTGTGGTTGTTTGTCTCGTTCGTCTCTGTGTGGCCCTGCGATGGACTGGCGACCCGTCCAGGGTGTCCCCCGCCTCTCGCCCCTTGACCGCTGGAGATAGGCACCAGCTGCCCCGCGACCCTCCGTGGAGGAAAAGCGGCTAAAGAAGATGGATGGATGGATGGACATTGCTGCTTCGTCTCCCCAGCCCAGCACTCACCATCACACCACGGGTCTCACACCAACATATATCTTCTCATAATAATGTACATTATTCTATTATGGACAATTATATATAATTTTGTTGCCTAAAACAAACAAACTTTTGGGTCATTTAAAACTCAGCTGATGAGCACGTATGTGGGGTTTTTTTTATTTATTTTTTGGCAGCGTTCCCTTGTTTACAGAGCTAGGAGGTAAGTGGTACCCCGGGGCTTTTGCTCGGAGATTGTCCATTGTTTGCGTCTTACGAGCAAACAGGATTAGTTTTGCGTGTGTAAGTGCGTGCACACATTTGAGGATGGGTACAACTGTAAATTGAGGGAGATTGTCTTGGAAAACAACACAAGTAGTGACAGTGCCTACGGGAGAGAGAAGTAATGCTTATGCGTGGCATGTGCATTTAAGGTGAAACTGGGTAGGATGGAAGTGGATGCTGGAAAACAATTTTCACCATTCCTCTCTCGCTGCCTGGAGCTGGGGGCTGATCCATCCCTGGCATGGGCCCCAGGCACTCCGAGTAGATATCCACTCCCCAACATTTTGGGCCTGGAGAATAAATACAAGTCTATCATCGCTCAGCTGAAAGACTCATTAGTGCTGGACAGATGGAGGAGTCGGAGGATGGTGTAAGTTGGTCTGAGTATGTGTGTTTGTGCAAAAAGGGAGTCTGTGATCAAAAGGGGAGAGGCAGGAAATGATGCGAAGGCCTAAAAAGACAAACTGCTGGTGGTGCTTATTTTCACTGCACTCACCACAACAAATGGGCCAAAGTCTGAGGCTCTAAAAGGTTGGGGCTCATGCCTTGGAAGTGACCCAACACTACAAATAGTACCCACTGCCCCTGTCCGAGTGTCATTGTTAGATTTCCGCCTGAAATATGGATAGTTCCTACGGGGTCAGGATCCCAGGAGATTGATATTTCCCTCATGTCTGTGTCTACAGAGGAAAGGAAATATTAAACAACTTCTCTGCTCATTGATGTTTCTGCTGAATGATGTATTTTCTGACTGAAATCCTGCAGATCCAGGAAACGCAATAGGAGCAGTCTTTAAACTGTTAAAACAAAATAGACTGTGACAAAAAGAGAGGTGGCAAACGAAAAGCTGAAACAAAGACAGAAACTTAAACAGGAAAGCTGCTACCAGCAATCACACTGTCAGTGTCAGTCTATAAGCAGCATCTCCATAAAGTGCTAAATGCAGACAGGCCCAGCAAGAGGCCAGGGGGGCCCGTTCTGCAGAGCATTCCATTATAGTGAGCCCAGGGGAGTCTTGGTCCAGGTAAAGTACTATCCCAGCCACAGTTCTGTCTTCTGCAACTAGAATCACAGTCTGTCTAACGAAGGCGACGGAGCACTTACACCAATATCTCCTGAAGTCATTAACATCCATCACTTACTAAGATTTATCACCCCATGATATGTGTGTGTGTGTGTGCGTGCGTGCGTGCGTGCGTGCGTGTGTGTGTGTGTGTGTGTGTGTGTGTGTGAGACAAAGCACAATAAAGACACTTCCAAAGATAACAGTTTATTTTCCTGTGGTATTAGCCAACACATCTTTTCTTGATGCATGCAATATCTGAGCTGTATTGGTCAAATTTAACCAATAAGCGTCATCATAATTCTCATGCACAAATTTTGCTAATACAGATAACATCAACTGAAAGCAAACCTGTAGCATGAATAGAAACCCAAGTGCACAGGCACAGACCCACAGCGCTATCTGGAAAAGAAGACAGCAGCTAATCTGAAGCAGTTCCAGGACTTTGTGCTGCTTAGATGGCCCCATGCCTCGAGGGCCTGCTAAGCACTGCTCCCTTGGCTAAATCCCTGCCAAGGAGGAAGAAATCAGTGCCTGAGCTCATCCTGGCCTGCAGCACAGAGCTCATAGCAAAGCTAACCATCACCTGTCCATGAAAACTCCCACCTCCATGTGTGTGTGCATGTGTGTTGTGTGTCAGGGTGGCCTGTGCTTATAAGTTTTGCAGTAAAATCCTTGCCAAAAGCGCAGCTGCCTTTTTAGCGACGCATGAATTCCTTCCCTCTGATCTATCTATCCAGAAAATGAACAATCCTCTTCTTTTTTTTCCCCCTGTGGTGTCTTTCGCTAACACCAACTTCTATGTCCCCTTCTTCTATTTTTAACTCCCTTTGCTCTTCGTCTCATAATTTCTTCCAGTTGTGCTGACTGGATCTTCCACCCTGGATCATGATGTTGAGCTCAATGCTTTTCAGTTGGAATGCTGTTAATCTCAGCGAGTCAAATCACTGCACTGATGAATGAAAGGGATGAAAAAGTGTAGGCGCTCAATACCAGCGTTTTCATACTTTATGAGTGAACAACATAGCTCCTGATGTATGTCAAATTTTATCATTTTAAATGATTATTTCTAAAAGTATTATTAGTCATACCCTCATCACACCAATTTCAAATTATGAAAAAGACACAAACAAGCTCAAATGTGCAGAAATAAACAAAATAAATGTGTTTGATGCTTTTTTTTTTTTTTAAATAATACCTGGCTGCACAAAGAGGCCATAATCAAATGTGAGCACTTTTCAGGTGGGATGATTTACACATCTTACACAGTATTTTTGCTCAAAACAAGTATTTCACCTAATCGCTCATTAAAGTTTTACACTAACCAGTTTTCACTAACAGTGTCGAGCACTATATGAAAATTTCAAGGAAATCCGACCTTGTTTTTGCTCATTTAATCGAACAGTTTTTTACTGAGAATGTTCATCCGAAGGCTATCATTCCATCTGATCCACCAAATGAACAAATAAGATCCTTTTATAGAACACAGTGGCTCAATTAGGTCTTTGAACCAAACCACAGCCAACAAATCACTTTCTTGATCAATGTCTTCAATAATTAAATGCTGGGCGATAGCTTTTTTTGTGTGGCTGCTGTCAATACAGTTGAAATTTATTTCTCTTCGCCTGTAAAGGAAGTCAATTTTTACAACCTTTCGATTTTTTTTGACTGTGAAAGCAAATAATTTGAATGCAGCAGCGAGTTAGGGAGGGTGGAGGGGGATTAAACAGTCTGCTGGGTATCTGCAGACGATAATGTCTTTACAGGGTTTTTGTTTTCTTGTGCTGTAACATTAATCAATAGCTGAATTTAGATATGCCCTGCAGTCCTAAACCCCATGCACCATACTCAAGTATTGGTACACAGTGTCCACGGTATGAAGGATATGAATATGATAACCGTCCAGTGGTAGCACAATCCACAGTGGTAATCTAACATGATGAAATACATCCTCTGAAAGCATTTCAGAAAATGTTCTGCAAGGGTTTGATTGTGTCTCATGATGTAGTTTCCCTCCGGATAAAACAGTATATCATTATTTTATCCTGCCCTCGGGCTATTTACTACACTTTTCACTGATGAAATAACTTACTTTCAATTGGCAACTCTTGCCCTCTTTGTAAGGTAATATCCCTCGCTGAGAATGAAGCAACCAAAGTGGGAACCAAGAGGACAAATGATCCTCGATGGCTGGTTGGGTACATGGGCAACAACAAAGACAGCTTTACAAAGGGCACATCTGAAGAAAAGACTACGGCAAGTCTCAGAGATACTTAAAGAGCATAAAAGTTGATTCCTGCAAAGGTAAAAAATAAATTAAGTTCTCAAATGAAAGGAAAAATATGAGAGAAATATAAATCACACAAACATCACAACCCCTTCAACAGTTCCCCAAGGACATGTCCTAGGCCCAGTTAAATCCTGACTTTCGCACAGCTATGTAAATCCTTCTTGCACTACTAGACCCTCCACTGGACCCCAAGC
>SSNR01000125.1:787650-840809 GCA_006937965.1 Callopanchax toddi
GGGGGGGGGGGGGGGGGGGGGGGGGGGGGGGGGGGAAGAGCTGTTGATGGAATGCAGCCATTTGTTTGACCCTGTGGCCGTCTCAAGGAGGAAGGCCGGAGACAGGTAGATATATGGCCAGTTTGTTATCGTGAATTCCAGATCCTGTGATTATCTCCGACTCTCAACCTTCTGGAGCTTTTTAATCCGGGGATTCCTGCGACTGTTCGGTTGCAAGCCACTGACGTCGCTTTGTCGTCACCTTTGTCTGACCTCCCTCTTTACTATGAACCAATGCACAAAACAAAAATACAACACACACATACACACAAACGGAGACAGGGGGCAACCCAGCACCTTACAGATTCCAGGACCAGGGTCAGGTTTCGTTTTAATGTCTGTTTGAATGTTGATGTGGGGGGTGCTGTGGGAGCGGGTGGCTGGGAGAAAAAAAATGGGTTTAGCGTGGAAGGGTGTGGGGTGAGCGGGAGTTCCCTGCAGCCGTTCCATTCTGCACATGCACGGTTCCTGATGTCATGATGAGTAGAAGCAGCTTCATAACTTAAATCACTCCTCTTATGTTTATTAGAGACACTGTAGATGATAGACAAGGCAAACATCAGGGCACAGACTTCTAGACAAAAGGAATCAAGTTTCTGCACTTTCCTACAAAGGGAAGCCGGCTGATTTAAACCAGATAAGCTTAAAATGGAACTGTTAGGTCCAGTAATGAGATTCCTCGAGTGTATGTTTGGATTAGGTGATTACAGACTTTGCCTTCCTCCTCTCAGTCGCTCAGACGTGCACACCGATGCGGTCTGTACGTACAGACTTTTACGCATGCATGCAAGCCCACACGCCGACGGTGTAGCGTTGAGCATTAGGCTGTCATGAGGGGGAGAGTTCATGAAAATGGTGAAATACAACTCTGTCTTCCTGCCTCTGTTCTCCTATAAGGAGGTGTAGCAGGACAAAAGGAAAACGAGTTATGAAAAATAGACACAGCTGGCAGAGACCGAACAATGGGCCAGCTGGTTCTTTTTGAAGGTAACAATCGTCACAGCCGCTCTGTGTGACGATGTCACTAAAAGTAGAGCTAAGATTAAAAGACAAGCAAAAAGCTGCAAAAGAGAATAATGTCCCCAAGAAAAGGTGCATTTCTGGTTTAAATAATATTCTCTGTTTTCCCCCCAAATCTGAAAAATGCTTTAAATATTTGCTTTTATGTCGCATTTCACAAATTTTCACAAATTCTATTTACCATAACACTGCTCCTCTCTACCAGCGATAATACAGCACTCTACAAAGTATATTGACACACATTTAAAGTTTGTTGGTTTAAGTGTTCTGAGACAAAAATACGGCGTGCATAATTAGGTGATGTTTCCATTTTTTAACTGCTGGGACAACACTGTCAGAGAGGCTCGCAGCAGCTCACTTCAATGACGGCGCGCGCGTGTGTGCATTGTTCTTTTGAAAAGTTTGTCACAGTGACAGCGTCACCGGGGTTTTTGACATCGCCTGTCATGCTGAAGATATCTTCTGCCTCTGTTGCTGTCACTCCTTATCAGCACTCATTTCTTAAGTTTATGCTTGCAAATATTCAAAAACCATATTACCATACCTACCGCTGCCAGGAGGGCAGAAATGAAAGAAGGCAATAATCTCTCTCTGTCTTTATCTGCAAGCTATCCTTCAGCAAAGTATTCTGAGCTAAGACTTTTCAGCAGGCTTATATGAGTGAGAAGGATATTAATGTTTTGATTGTCATCTTTTTTTCCCCCCTCAAAACGATCCAGCTTGTGTTCTCCATAGCTAACACTCTAAAGTTATTCTTTTAATACTCCTCTAAATTATTCTATTTCACCCCAGGTTAAATGGCAGTGTCACAAAAGAGCGTATATAAAATTATTAAATAGAGCACACAATAGTTTGGGGAGTGTGGGGGTGGTTTACATGCACATTTAATTGCATTACATGAAAAACACTTAGCACCATAATGCAAAATCACAGCAGTGCGATTTCACAGTGCTTCCGCGTACAAACATGCTGCCTGGCACGCGTTTTGGTACATCCATCACAATGCTCCTATCTGCAAGGTGCAGGGTAACCTGATTTAAGGGCAACTTATTGGATTTGTGGGAGGGACTGAGAGGGGTGGAAGGGAGAAAAGAAAAACAAAAGGGAAGGATTAATCACGACGCGGTGGCATGACAGTGCCTACAAAGGCAGCCATGAAACAGTTGCTTGACGAGAGAATGATTGCAGGATCTGCAAGTAACCGGCTGCCACAGGCGATGTTCTTCCTCCAACTCAACTTGTCAGGTGTAATCATTTTGTTAAGCTTAATGTTTTATGCAAATGCACTTGGGGAGAGTTTTGTCAGGGGGGTGTTCTTTTTTTTTTTTGTTTGTTTCTCTGTTGTGTGATGCATGTGTGGGTATGCATTGTGGTTAAACGTGATGTCGAAGTGTGTGTGTGAAGATGGGGTAGAGCTGGTTTGTGTTTGGCAGTGTCTGCGTGTGGTATTGTTTTTTAAGCACTCTGAAAATATTAGCATTCCTCTGAGCCCAGCCTGCGTTGCCCTGATTATTTCCTGTATGCATCAGGGTTTTCTCTGGTGGAGATCACACGGCTCAAGTCACATCACGCTGCTTAAAAGAGGAGGCAGCCAGCCGTCGCTGGTGTCTCTTGTTTGCACTCTTCATTTTTTTGTGTAGTGAAGAGGATGAAAGGATCAATGAGGATATGTTTTTGCGTCTCCATCCTGCAGATTTTCACAATCAAAGCTTAATTTATTTGCATTTTCTTTATAGATTCATGTATTGTTTTTTGGATTTTGATTAAGCTGATCTCCAAGGTGACCAAAAAGACTTCCTCAATTGGTCCGTTTTCCAATGCTAATTTTCTCCAAATCTATTTACGATCACAAATAATGATAACTATGTTATATTAGCCTCATTTGTAACCAATAATAGGTCATTTATCTTTTGTAAAGGCAAAGGAGACAAACATCCTGATACACTAACTCCATCAAATAAAAAAAAATGCTTCTCCCGTAAATATCTAAGGTAATCATCTCTAAAAGTCAGCAGAGGGAGACGAAACGCGTTGGCACACACCGAGCCTAACACGGCCCCCAGGTCTCTTTTATGAACTTGTGCCTTTTTGTACTTTTATTGAGCTATATTATTTTTTATGGTTCACTGTCATCATCAGAGGATCTCATGTGAGAATCTAATGTCAGCGTCGAGAAGGGAAAGGACTCAGGCCCAATACGGCTCTTTGCTGCAGGTTTCATTTTCAATCGTTCTTTTTTTTTTTCCTTCTTGCTACACGTGCCTTAATTTGCTGCCAGATGCAATAAAATGGATGTAGCCTGTGGAGAAAAAAAAGGAGCTGGCTGTCTTATCTACAAGATGATATTCACTGCCTTGCCTCTTTTTTTTATCACCTTTAAAACTCCCTCATATTTTTACATAGCTGCCTAAATCACATAGAACACACTCACTCCTCTGTGCTCAACCACTTCAGTCAGTCAAAGACTGAAGACACACTTGAATGAAATTTGACAAATTGCACATTTTTAATTCCCTGAAGATTACATGCCCCAGAGCTTTCCAGAGCAAATGTAGGTTACCTTTCTTAATATTTCCTTGTCTTGAACTGAAACAGTTTAAAACGTGAATATGACGACTATGAACGTTGGTTTCGTGCCCAAATATGAGGGAAAGAACGATGTGACTTTTAACCTTGAGCTCAGCTCCCATGTGGACACAAGTCATGGTGGAAATATCTGAGGATCCTGTTTAAACTGGTGTGACCTGCAAAATGTAATAATGGTGTATGAGGAAGGAGGAGGGGGGAAGAGAAAACCTCACAGCTGATATGATTTATGTGTCTTCACATTTTCCTTTTGTCTGAAAAGTGACTGTATCTGAATTTAAAAACATCCCGATTCCATCAAACTGCTTTAAAATAATCAGAAATAAAGCGATTTGTTATTTTATAGAGTAAGATTAACTGAGTGATTTAGGAGATATGATGGTCTCAAGATGATTTCCAGTCAGCCGTTAGACTAAAATCTGCCATCAGTCTAAATAAAGATTGTGCCAGAGAAATAGAACAAACTGCTCTGTTTCTTATCTAAATTTAGGAGTAATGTGTCATTTGTTAAAGGAAACAAAAAGCTAGCAGCTACAGATGGTCTCCACGTGCCTTTTCTCTGTTCATTTGTCAGCTTGGTGCTCTGGGGTGGTTTTTCAGGAAACTGGACTCAAGGGAAACAGTTAGAGAGAGGAAATGACGTTCAGGATCAAATGTACCGAACGTCCATTTTTTTTCTCTGGGCTCTGGTGATTAAAGCAAATTAGGGGAACTCCATAGTTTTTTCTTTCTTTCTTTCTTTCTTTTTTTTTTACAAATCAAACCTGCCAACAGAGCTTAAGGAGCACTCCTGCATGAAGACTCTTGTGTAATTTTTTGTAAAAATTTGACAAATCACTTGAACTTACTGTAAAAACACATGTCTGAAGATCTATCCAGATTCATGTATAATATATATAGGCTATCATTTGCAGTATTTGTAAGGAAAAACACATTTTAAGAAGCTAAAATAATAAATAAAGTGGCTGGATTAACAGCAACCTCGGGCCTTGACGGTTTTTCTAACCACAAACCGAACGTAGCATGCATGCCTCTTTTTCTCTTCTGTGCACGAAGATTTAACATTAATTCTTTTTGCGAGGCGGTTCGGTTTTTGTCCTTCCATCCATAAGCAAGCAATGAATAAACTGTAGTTTCCAATAAACACTGGGAACCGCTTGAAGTGGACTTGAAATATGATAATGAGAAAGTGTGCATCTGCATGTGCGTGCATCCGTCGGACAGCCAGACCAGACTTCGTATGACAAGCAATGTTGCAAATGACAACAGAGGACTCCCATAATGCCACACAAGCAACAATAAAGTGGCATCCATGGGTGCAACCAGAATGACTAAAGTGGTGTGGAGCCTCTTTCTCATTAGAATATTACCTCTGGCTTGCAGAGGCGAGTTGAACCCCATTACGATGACCTTCGCTGGTACAGTGCTCATTAAAGAATACTGAAATGCTCTTTTTCATCTGTGGCCATAATGAGGGGACCAGTGTACGTATCAATATTGGATTTATCAAGAAGGATCCTGGCAGCAATTATAAAGGCCCTTTTGAAAAGTTCACTTCCATTATACCCCTCTACCACTGGTAATGACATTGTGGCCATAATCGCTCCCCCATGTAGTTAATATCAAATATGAAACCAGATATCGATGGCCCCAGAGACTATGTGTGTGTGTGTGTGTGTGTGTGTGTGTGTGTGTGTGTGTGTGTGTGTGTGTGTGTGTAGGATGTGTATGTGCGTGCATGTAAGCACTATCACGGTGTAAGCAGGCGCATCCTTCATCGCGTTGTCTCTTTAATCTGTTGATATTACAAGCCATTCATCATTTCATCCTGACACCTTCATAAAATAAAACATACAGTAATTAATTTGGTTAGATGCAGGGAGGGGGGGTGATGAGAAGATGAAGAGGGAGATGAAGACAAGGTTCAGGAGTCCAGAATGGAGATTACATTTATGATGCTTTCTGTGTCACATCCAGCACAAAAACTATTTTTAAATCTGGAAAGCAGCAAATGAGAGGAAGAGCAATGATGCTAATGGAGTTGAACACGAGTGTAATCTACTGATTTTACACTTGAGCGTTAGAATACAGAGGAACTTCCATTCATCACTATTACACGACTACATGACTGTCAGATTCAACAGCAGATACGTGCACTCTGGAACATATTTAAAACGAATGATATCGTGCAGTTCTAGTGTTATTTACAGGTACCAAACCAAGAGTTATGGCTAAATTAAAGAGCGAGATGCAGGTTAAAGACCCCCTTAAACAAATGTTTAGAGAAATATAATAGAAACTTTTTCTGAATAAAAATTTACACAAATGTAAAACTTACTTTGAGTTTTGGAGTCATTTTTGTGAGAAATTTCCGTTTTCCCCCAAGTGACGTAGCTGCAGGTGGGAAGTGGCCTTCTTATCTCAAGATAAAAATATTGATTTTGATGACGACTGTGACACAGATGCATATTTAAATGTTTACAATTACATAATAAATAAAGTTGGTAATTAGCAGAGGACATGATGGAGAAAATACATTTTCAGTATGACCCGGGAAAGCCTTGGGGTCTTGATGGAAGAGCTGATCGAGGAGAGGACAGTCTGAAGCTCTGGAATGTTACCCCCCCCCCCCCGTGACCCAGACCTGGATAGGTGGAGGAGACGATACGTAATTAGCAGATATTAGACAACAAAACTTACAATACACAGTTTGTTTGCGTATAGCTGAGCCTCTGATCCAGTCTCGGCTCCTACCTCCTCCTTCTGCTGAGCCAGCGACTCCATCTGAATCTCCCCGTTAGCTCCGGTTAGCTGCTGCTAACAGCGGTTCTAGTGTTTAAGGAACGGCGCCTGTTTAGACTCACACTGGATTATTTTCTTCGGTATGAAGAACCCCATCACATCCAGTCCTGGACGAGTCCAATGACCGCCGGGGTTTTTCGTCGCCAAACAGAAGTCACACATGCAGGTTTGAGTAGTTTTAGCTTTAAAGAATCTAACACAGTGATTAAAACCAACATGTCTTACACAAATTCCAGTCAACAAAGGGCTCAAATTATCGTATTAATGGAACTATTGATCGTACAGGGTGCTAAAATATCCTAGAAGGACAATAATTATCATACATTTTGCAATACTGTGCAGTGCCACCTAGGGAAGAACTCCCTTGAGTTACTTCACAACTTGAGATTTTTAAATTTTTTAGAAGCTTTGCTCAAAAGTGACACTTTTGAGTAGAAAAATGGTTTTAAAAAATGTATTGTAAAACAAAATACCCTCAATAAACATTTCAAATAGTCTTTTTGGACAGCATTTTATTGGAATAAAAAAAGACCCTGCAATTTTCTCTTTAAACAATAAATAACATTTTGTATTTTTTATTGTGGATATCAAGAACTTTTGGAGGGGAAACAATCCTCAATGAGAGCATGCAGCCTTTTTTTCTCCAAGAATTGTTATTCTGTTGCAACTTGCTTCTCCTTGTCAGTTGTAGGAATGTTTCCCACCTCACCGTGCTCCGAACCCTCCGACGCTGCAGCAGACAGCCAAGATGGATGCTTACACAGTGGAAAGTAGAAAATTAAAAGGAAGCGTCTGATAAACTGACAGGAGGCACCTCAGGATAGAGGAGCAGGAGATGGAAGGATCACGAGGAGCGCTGAGGAGAGGCTGATGGATGTGCAACGGGTTTTAGTTCTTTGTTTTAGTTGCATGTTTTAATGCATGCACTATTTTACAAATAGGTTAACACTTTTTCAGTGTATTTTGATTGAATAAATGATAGAAAAACAAAAGTTAAATACATATCAACAAAATGTATGACAATCCTTATTTTTACTGGTTTCATGAAAATTCTACAGCTTTATGGATGCAAAAATAATAAATACAGATATTTATTCTGTATCTGACTCAGCTGATTTCTTTGTTACTAAAAATAAACTAGCTAATGTAAGTATTAATCTTTCAAACAAGTCCTACGGTGGAGGTGTTTACAAAGTATAGTATTGATAAAGTTTTAAAGAACTCTTCTCTTTGAGTTCAAACTCATTTTCTTAGCTTTATTTGATAAATTATTACAGTTTCAGAAGCCCTGATCCAAAACACAACAAAGATAAATCAAAAATAAGATTTTGACTCAGCAAAAAGTAACTTCTTATTCTTGTGGTACAAAAAGGAAACCAGATGTTTTTTCTTGTGAGCGCGAATTTCTGGCAACAAGCCAGCGATGTTTCCTGTCCTGTGGGCAGCGTCCTTGGTCAAGTTATCTACTAACGAGTTTAGAAAAATTGGAAAGAGGACTTTTAATATAAATATAAAGAAATGTCATTTCTTTTAGAGTGTTTTATAGTTTTAGTCATTTTCCTGGTCTTATCTAATATGTTCTTTTTTATTTTAAGACCTGCAGTTTGTGTCTGAGCACATGAAAGCTTTCCTGCCAGCAACACGTGTGTTAAACTTTAAGGAGCGACAACCGAGACGTTAGTGTAACTAATTCCTGCACTTCTTCTCGCAGCAGCAAACGTTGAGGATGCAGTGGCCTTTCGAACCGCCTTTATATCTCCCTCTTGCCTTCCTTTCCTCCCCTCCCCCCCATCACCCTATGCTGCCCGGCTGCTCACCCCTGCACAGGTGTTTCCCATTGCCAGTCACAGTCTCTCGCCCCAACACCAACATTGTTTTAAGGCCGAGGACTCTGGGCTCCTTCCAGAGGCGTCTGACAGGCCATCAGGCCCGTGTTTATCTGCACGCATAAAACTGCATGCATGGCAGTGTCTACTCGCCCGGCCTCTGGAGACGACACATGGTTTTAACATTAGTTCATCCCAGCTCTGCATACGAGCAACGGCGAGGCCTGCAGCCCTCGTGGAGAGGATGAAAAGCAGAGAGGCTTTACTGCCAGCGTTCACGATTTCTATAAGAGTGCAACGTGATTACCTGTGTTAATGGGAGCGGCACGCACGCAGTCATCTTGATAATTTAATTTGAGTGTGCCCCGAGGTGGAGCTATCTTTATTTCATCAGCTCAAAGCAGTTTATTTCATTAAAACGTCTTCTTGTCCATCAGTAAGAACCTGTTCCTTCTGAGATAAGCTGCAGCGGTTCATCATAATTGCAAATGTTTGCACATAATGTAAAGACCTTGTGGGTCTGGTATTCTTTGAGATGAAAAAGGTTGCCATGCATACAAATCAGGCGAGTGACAGTAATTCCTGCGAACGTTTTCGATTAGTTGCAACTCACAGAGAGGTGTCAGAGTTGCTCCGACCTGCAGGGTTTTATAACTCGGCCCAACATTTTAGTTTCGAGATGGAAATGTGCAAACAAGTTCGCCTGACTTAAAGCACTTTGACATAAAAATTAGTCCTCTTCTGACAGAATTTTTTAAATTTAAGTTTCAGACTTTCACTTTTTTTTTCTTGTCTCCCACTCGTTTACAGCTGGCATATAAATGTACACGGAAGATCACACATGTACACACTCCCTCCTACACACACACACACACACACACATCCCGTGGCGTGGCGGCTGAAAGGGGACTAACTGACAGAGATTGGTGGGTAATTCAAGCCAACATGATTGACTTTATAAACACTTTAAAGTGCCAAGTGGTCTTTATGTTTTCAAGAAATGCCAAAAGTTTCCAACACACACACACAAAAAAAAGAAAAAAAAAAACGTGGGGAGTCGAGCATAAAGGAAGCAAGAGGTAGAAAAATCCTGGAACTGCTTTCACGTCAGAGCCCACCTCCCTCACTCCTTCCCTCGCTCCCCCCACCCCACCCCCACTCCCCTTGGCACTTTTAATGGCATAAAATTATGGGCCTGAAAGAGCGACAACAACTGTCTAGATTTAAAGCATAATACGTTGACAGGAGTGACACGGCCATTTTCTCCTCCTCCATTAGCATCGCGACGCGGCCACCTCCTTTTGCTCTTAAAGAGCCCAACTGTGGTGGCAGGCTGTAGTTGTCAGACGTCACTTCCTCTGTCATTACTCGCTGACACGCAGACCGCCGCCACCTTCACACTGACAAACAGCAAAAAACATCAAGCAGGATAAACGTGATTTAAAAGTGGGCTCTCCATATTGTTAATGCACAATAATCAGTGGGTGGAAAGATTTTTTTATATCACTTTAGGGTTTTAGAGAGCATAAAGAATATTTAGTGAGGTGGAAGTGGGACACAAGTCAAAGCCTTAAAAACAAAACAAGTGGTCATTGCATTTACATGGAATTCTGTTATTTGCAGCAGAAACGAGACTGAGTTTGGGAAATGGATGGAGTTTCATCATAATTCCATTCAAATAAAAAACAACATGAAATATTTTATTATTTATGAACCTTTATTTAACCAGGAAATGTCCCTTTAAGTTTCAGAAACTCATTTTCAAGGGAGTCCTGGATCACCAAGGGACATGTAGTGATCTGTGGGGGAAATCAGAGTACCTGAAGGAAACCCAAGCATGTATGGGGAGAACATGCTAACCCCATGCAGGAAGGCTGCAGCCAGCATTCAAACCTGCAACCTTCTTGCTGCGAGGCAACAGTGCTAACAACTGCGCCACCATGCAGCCCAAAATATGACATTTTTGGCAACGTAAAGGTTATAAAAGAGCATTTTCATTTCAATTTTTGGGAGGTTGAAATTGTTTAAAGACGCTTTGTCCTCATTGTGACTAGTTGTTAGCTTGCCAGACTAATTAGAAACCAGTCTCTGTTTCTCCAAGCTGAGGCCATTCAAAGAGCTTTCCACAACAGGAAATAAACTCATAACAATTCCACAAAACCCAACTTCAGAAGGTCTGAACTATCACTTTGGGCGGCAGGGCTTGTGACTGTTGGGATATTTCTTTCTTTTTTTTTTTTTTTTTGAAAACATGGTCGGCTAAACATTTGGTGCATTATTACTCAAATACACATTTAGACAAGTCACCACTCACAAGCTGAACAGAACTTTATCAAAGTATATTTGGCTTGCTGGAACCATAAATGATCAATCAATAAATTTAAAAAAAACCCGGGACCTCCATGTTCAGGTCGGGTTACATTTCTACCTCCAATAAGTTGTATTTTTACAGTTTTGGTCACTTTATACCCACACTGCCTGACACAGGTGTCTTTCTTTACCTATACTTGGCAGCCATCCCAAAATAGATGATTTATTGATGTAAACCTTTGGAATGTCTGGCCAATAAAATATGAGGAATAATATTCTAAGTGCTAAAAAATATTCTGAAAAAGCCAAAATGTTTTTTTAAACAGAAAAGAAAAGAAACATGTGTTACCATCACAGTGTGATGGTATGCTGCACATAAGCTTCCACATTACAGTAGACTGATGTGTCATGTCACACACTACCACCTACTAATGGATAAAGTGACAATTATATTTTAACAATAATGTTATAAAATAATATTATTCATTTGTTTTTTAAACGTACACCCATTTCCTTGTTTTTAAGTAGCAAAGTTTTTTAATTTCTCTGGCTAAAGATATAAAAAAAAACACTTTACAAAACCTACTTAAGGTGATCATATTAATGCAGGAAAATTTTAACATCATCATCATAAGGTTAAATAATGGTATTTAAAGGTGATATAGGTACATTTCAAACAAGCTAGGTATAGCTATGTTTCACAAACACGTCTCAGCTCTCACCCCTCCCGTCGAGTAATCCTTATGCCTCCCCCAGACATGGGGGAGGCATAAGGAGGCATGAGGCACATTTGTTACTGTGGCACATCGCCACAGTAACAAAAGAGAGCAGAACACCAGTCGTTGAAATGCTATGCTAATGTTCACTCAGGTTTTTCCTCTTTCTACGTCCAAACGTTTTTTGTTTTCTGCTAGCTGAAAAGGGTGTTTTTCTTTTTGAGACTGATATTTGTTCCCAAAATTGAAGCGGTAACAGACGGCTGTTTCTGTCCTTCTCTCACTTCTGGGATGTTCTGCTTTAAAATGCTCCAACGTGCATTAATGGAGAATCCAAGCAGTGAGGACGTGAGGCGCTTCAGTGAGACAGACAGCTGGATTGTCCAATAGTTGCGTTCAGTCCGAAACGTATGATTGGCTGAGGTTTTTAGAGAACTGTGAGGGAACCAACTCGTTAATTTCTTTCAGCAGTTTTTTTTTATCGCCACAATATATTTATAGCTATACTATGTTAGAACGTCGTTAAGAGGCATGGGGGAAAAAAGTTTTATGCTACATTGTTTACCAAATTACCTTTAATATCAAATCACCTTTAATAGCTCTGTCTAAACACATAATATTTTTTCAAAATGTGAGTTTTTCTTCTTGGTCAAGATTTCATATTTTATTGCTCCAAAACAGCCAACACCAAATACAAGGAACAAAGTGGTTAAAGTACAACTGAACCATCACCCTTCTGGTGTTCTGTGTGTAAACGTTTCTGCTGCCTGCATGTTCCACGTGTCACATCAGAACCAGAAAGTTTTATGGGTTTTTGCTACAAATAACACTTGAAATAAAAATGACCAAAAATAAAACTTGAAATACTTCTCACACACATGCTCTGAAGATGCAAGCACACAAACACACACTCATTAACATTCCCAAAACTTACTAAGGGCTGGGGGTACTTATCATATTGTGTATATTATTGCATGCAAAATAAGACTGAATGGCCCAGGAAGCCACCACTGGCTTGTCTACATGGAGCCTCATTAGGGACATTGATGGATGGGCTACTGCTTCCACTGGGCTCCCCCAGAAAAGCTCTGGGTATTATTAGTGTTTGTGTGTTGCATAAACTGACACTTAATTACAGGTGCAAAGAAAAAATTTTAAATATATAAACATTTTTAAACAGTAGAGCCGGATAAGTTTAATTTAGGTAACATTTTTTAACTCAACTGTGACTACAGATTAATTATTACTGATTTGAAATATGAGATGTTTTTAAACTCATGAATAGCAATAAAAAGAATTTTTAAAAAAAGTATTCCTATATAAAATACTCACATTTAATTATTTCATATAGAAAAGATATAGAAGGATATTTGTTTATACTTGTTAAAAATTTAGTTTTTAATAAAAGCATTTAATATTTAATTAAAACAAGTTATGAATAATATTTAGCATTGTCATTGTTGTGTAAATTTAGAATTACTCAAATAAAACAATAAATAAAGAAAATATCTCAATGAGATCAGCTGTGATTGGATGTTCTGAATTTACAACTAATATATTCAACAAGAACTCTGTTAGCACATCAATAAGCATTCATATTTAAAACAAGTGTTTACATATACTTTCATCACTTTGTTCTTATCATTATTTTCATTCCTTTACTGCTAACACAACTGAGCCTTTTGTCCTAAACGGACTTCCTTCCCTCTTCACACTGGGAGCTTTGGTTGTGTATCGGATTTACAGCTGATAGTTTACTTTTATACCAGAGGAGGTCATATGATATTATATTTTCTGTTTCCCAAAATGGCTTCAGCTGAGAACTCAGACACATAAAACACACTCCTGACAGCGATGCATTTCACGTGATGACACTACTCTGAAACAATCTCGATATTGCCTTTCCCTGCCATAAACAAAATCTGACCACAGTTCTGTTTGCTGGTGTGTGTGCGTGTGTGTCGATTTGTCCATCTTGTACGTGCGTGGAGGTTGGACGGAAAGAAGAATTGCAGAGAGACATGAGACGAAAACTCTCTTATTCTCAGAGGCAGAGTGAGTGGATGGGCTGACTCTGGGGAGAGCAGTGGGAACGGCTGTAAAATGCACAAGTAACTGAAGGAGATGTGGCTTTGCTGAGCAGAAAGAGAGAGAGAGAGAGAGAGAAGCAGAGAAAGGGCAAAAGACAGGAAGGCTGAGGAGGAGAAGTGGAAGGAAGGAAAAGTGAAAGAAGAAAAGACAGCAGGGGGTAGGGAGGTGAGCAGACAGAATGGAGAGGGATGGAACAGACATGGTAGGAACTCTGGCAGGTGCTTCATCATCTGCCGAGGCATTGTCAGGGCGCCCGTAAACAGTCATTGTGCTTCTCCAGGGAGCAACCTTCTCCATAACTAGCCCTGGTATAAATCCACCTCTTAGCCACAGAATTAGACAACCTTCTTGAGAAAGTCCCACTCCTTAAGTGCTGCACAGACATGAGGGAAAAAGCGAAGACACAACATTACACCAATCCACAGAGAGATGCAAACGAGGTGCACACAGAAGGCACAGCCTATGTAAATGAAACCAGATGGCGGCTTTAATACTTATAAAAAACATTGTTACTGTTTGCTCTGGCAACATTGTTTTTGAATAGTTTCTTTCCACTGAGCAAGAATTAATTTCTGTGGCATCTCAAGCAGCTGTCACTGCGTCGTGTAGGTGTCTGCTGCGGATCAGAACAAGAGCTCAGTCTGAGGTCTGCATTCTCTCACCTTGTTGCTGTGTTTATCCTTCATTAGAACTCAGACTCACCCATTATTTTTACATTTCTTTCTAAACGAATTAATAAAAAATGCAAATAAATGTTTGTAATCACTGGAAACCCTTACTGCATGTGTACACGACATGTTCACCCTGTTCCGGTTATTCCCTCTAAATAAAGCACAAATAGTTAAACATAATTATTTTATTTATTTGATAGCCTAAAAAATAAGATCGCTTACATGGTGTGCCTTCCTGCTGCAAAAAATGTTATCGAAACCTTTCCTGAGGTCAAATTTGTCACAGAAAAGCCCTGCAAACAAAACCCCAAAGAGGACTATGTGTTGTAACAGGATGCTAGTCTCCAAAACACTCCATGTGTATTTGCTGAAACATTGCCTCACTCCCAGCCTGTTTGCCTAAATGACACTTGACTCAGACGTGTTTTCAAAAGGCATCCTGTGGGTCAAAAGAAGGGAAAAGTGGGTTAATGTTCAGGCATGTGGAATGATGAAATAATGATACATCATTGTGCGAGGGATTTTCTGAATAGAAAAGACACCATTGACAAATACTTGAACATTAATGGTGAAAACAGTTAAGCCTCTATGATCTGATTCCCTATTTATGTGAATAATAGAACTCCTTTAAAAAAAATTATTTTTTTTTTTTCACATTTTTCAAGGAGGATTTTTGGATGGTAAATAAAACCTTTTTGAATTTTTCACTGATGTGTGAGTAAATAACATTTAATGATGAAATGTTCTGGTCGGAAGCAACACATTAATCCAAACTACAGCCTCAACACTTAGTTTAGCTAATAGTTCCCCTCTCACACTGTTCACAAAAGCATCCCCGCAGACTTTTTAACATTCTAATAAAGTGATTTTACAGAGTGGTGTGACTGTGAGTTTCTGGGATGATGCCACGGAGACTCTAAAAAAAAGGGAGGGGGCATGACAATATAGGGTGAGACATGAAAGAGGAGGGAGGGTGTTGAATGAATTCTATTCAACTTTTAAAAAAATAATAAGATGCAACTTCAAGCTCTGAGGTAAGTTTGGGTAAATCCTGTAGAAAATAGGTAAAATAATAAGATTCAATTTGCTTTTGAAGTATTTTAGAAAGTCATCATATATTTTGTAAATTGCACAAACAGTAGATCATGCTCAATCAAGCGAGCCATAATCAACCTTTGATACAATAAGCCTTCTGCTGACAGTAATAATCCACTGGCCACCTTCTCAATGAATAATTGATGTCCAACTTAACAGACTAATGAATGAATGTGGTTTGGGTTTGAGTGATAGCCCTCTCGTTGGAGAGCTATCCCAGGAGGGATGGGGCACAGGAGACAGAGGTGCCATCCCCTATAACCTGTATAATTGGTCTTTTGACATGAAGGACTCGACTGTGTGTTTTGCAGGCTGACCCTCTTACCTACTTGTTCATTAGCATCGTTCCAGTTTATCTCCCCAATTAGAGCTGGAAAAGCAGCGAGCAGGAAAGGAAAAATGACGAAATGCATTTTATTATTGTTTATTTTATTGAAAAAAATCCAGTGAGCAGAGGTAACAAGGTGTGTTTGTGTTGTCCAAACACTCACACTTGCATTTTAGCACCATTACAGCCCATTTCCACAGGTCTGATAACATTCTCCCTCTGGTTTCGGGGCAGCGCTCTTGACTAAACAATCCCTTATTGACATGAGCTCCGGCCCTCACAATAGGCCACAAAACATCAGGGTTCCTGTTTGTGTTGACAATGTTTGAGCCCTCCTTTGAAAGCAAACTCAGTGTGGACACAGGCGACACACCATTGGAGCTCTGTGTCATACAATCCAACAAATCAGGCCAGGCTTTTTTTTTTTTATGTTTGAGTTTGATAAGGCAGAGTGGAAAAGGGAGGGAGGTTGAGAAAGACAGGAGGAAGTCAGGTGAGTGGAAGAGTGGTGAAGTTAGGAGGCTGTGGAGGCTGGCGCCACTAGGGGACAGTAGTAAGTCATGGACAGCAGCAGCAGGAATGTGCGCATCAGTTTGTGTGCTTGTGTATGCATGCAAGTGTGTGTGCGGCACAGAGTGAACAAAAGACTTTCTTTGTTGCACTCTCAAATAATAAAAGAATTCAGAAATAGCAACTTGACTGCTTTAGAAAAGATCTTGACAATGCGTTGGCCCTTAATGCACAGGAACAGCTCCAGATTTACATAATCATATGTAATATAAACCACTACGAGGCTCCGCAGCCAACAAACAAACTGAACGGGGAGCAAACGACAAAGACAGAGGTATCTGCTTTCCCCTATAGACTTTATATACCTACTAAAAGTACATTAAGCTTCATCTGCTCACAACAAAAGGACACGTTTGCAAATTTTATGGACTCGTGTGCTGGTGACAACAGAGAACAGGCCTCTCAGGTTCAAACAAAAAGCCCAGAGTGAGAGGTTTTTGATTTTACTTCAAATGATTTATAGCTTTAATTACTTACAGAAAGGAGGCTAATTTAGGACTGATTTCACATTGATGAGAGTTAAAATAGAAAGAGAAAAATTATAAAGAGGAGGAGGCTTTGGTGTCAGTACAAGCAAAAAAAATTAAAAAAAAAAAACATCCTGAGACCTTTTCTTTGAGCACAGATCAAATTGAATGGCCAGTGGATTTCATGCTGCTACATGAGGCATTACTATCTGCTTTCTTTGTGCATCAAAAAAAAGGGACCATTTGTTTGGTAACTGGTTTAAACTAGAAAAGTTAACACTTCAGTGTAGCCTCTGACATTAAATATAAGTGTCAGGAGGGAGCTTGTGTTTCGTTTTTTGCTATGGTAACCAAAGACCTATATTCAAAACATGCTGCCTCCTCTTCCTCCTCCTCCTCCTCCTCCTGCTGCTGCTGCTGCTGCTGCTGCAATTAAAAGCAGAACAATAACAATATTCACCAATGACAGTGGTGTCTGTGTGCTACTTATGCCCTTTGTTAGTTTCACAGTGTTTCTCATGAATTAGTTAAGTCTGTTAATTGCACATTTATTGCACTCAAGGCCAGAGAGAGAACCACTAAACGGTTCTAAGACTCCAACATGTACAGGAATAATGAAAAATAAATGAAGAATTTACATTATGGGCTTAACAGCTGAAACATTGTGTCTTATAAATAAGTTCTGCACATTTTATTTAACTCTCTTTCTTGTCGTTTAGTGTAAAAATTTTTTAAAGAAGACTAAATGCTTCAAGCTGCTGATAAAGTCGACAATTCCCATAAATAAAATAAACCCCATCTCGAGGTAAATATTATTTAGCTGATTATCATCTCAGGTTGCTTTACTTATTTTCTTTTTTAAGATCAGATACATTCAGAAGCAACCACAAAATCAAACTAAGCCAGCAGAATGATGTGTTTCCAGTTGGTTTCTGATCTCTGTTGCAGTATTAAGTGATGTTTGAGTGACACCCCGCCGGCTGTCACTGCCATGTGCTGAGGTTTCCGTCTCATTTCCAGCAGCAACAATAATAATGACTATTCTGGTGCTAGCCCGACTATTTGTGTTATTGTGCGGTGTCAGACACAGGCTCTGACGTTTGCTGTGCTATCAGCAGGAGTGTACAAATACAAACACATTTGCCTGAGTTATTGACCTTTATCTCCCCACTTTCTTGACAGCCTTCTCCAGTTATTGACAATACAAACACATGGGACGACGCATAACCTTTCATTCACAGAGCACATTCTCTCCCGCTCTTTTTTTGGAGGGTCTCGTCTTGTTCTCTCTTTCCTTCTCTCTCTCTCTCTGCTTTTGCAATTTGTTTAAATAAAACAGGGCAGACGATGATACTGCTCATTTCTGCCATTTTTCTTTCACTCCAAATTTCAGGGAATAATATCATTAGACCCATACGATGGTTTCCATTCAGGCTCGGATACACAAAATATTTCAAGGATTCAATATAAATTTGACATGCTGGCATTAGGGGAGAGCATTGTTTCCTTATTTGTTTGCTCGCAAAGTTGATTCCGTCATAAATCCTGGAATCGTCGGGCATCATATTTGTCTTTATGATGCCTAAATTACATTCAAACATATGTTCAATACAGTCAGGGGGGGATTATTTTTTCAAAAGATGCTCCAAAATCTAAAGAACTGTGGAAAAATACTGTCAGAATATGTGTGTAAGTTTCTTATTTTATTTAAATTTAAACAGATGGAGAGTATCTGCGCAGAGCAACATAATTATTCTGAAAACTGGACTGAATACATAAAGCCTTAATAAACAGAATAATTTATTGCGTCTCAATACAGCAAGGAATAACAATGGTCATAAAAAGCACTAGTTCTCCACTAATGATTCTCCTGCAGGATTTATCGTGTTTTTCAATGTATGTCCTCTTGCATTTCAGCATGAAAAATAGCATGCATAAAACACGGGTGTCCCCACCAGTCGGCCCCTCTGCAGGTACTTCAGAACACCCCACCCACACCACCACCCCCCAAAAAATTAAATTTTAAACAATCCAGACCAGTGTTTGGTGACCGTGGTTAATCATCAAGAAACAAAGACATCAAACAATATTTGATAATGAGAAAAATGCCTCCAGGATATTAGGGGATGGAGAGGAGGGGGGGGCACAGCGTGATCCTCAGCAGCAAAGCAAGGTAGAGGAGGCCACACCAGACACAATCACATGTCTGTGTGTGGTGATGGAGAGAGTGTGTGTGTGTCACACACAGATGCACAATCAGGCGCTGCTACACACTCCTAGAAAGTTTAAAAATGTTTTTAAAGTCGCCTGTTTACAGAGTTCACAATGAGATAATTAGAATTCAGTGTATATAAAGCCAATGGTGAGATTACAGCTTTGTGAAACTGCCTGATGTTGAACTTCCCTGCATCCTGCCTCAACCCAATTATCTGCAGTTTAAAAGGCTCAAAGAGGCTACAAATGCTTACTGATAAAATTTTAAAAAAATAAAACAAACAAAAAAGTTTCATTAAACTAAAATATTATTTTGCTGAAAGAACATAAAAGACTGGACTTGTTGGAAAAAAGCAAGAAACATTCTAGACTAAAATATTATTTGAAGCTGCAATAAAACTTTTTTAAGGAAACCTTACAAATATTTAAATGAAATATTTTTTACTTTACCTTTTCTTATATAAATAGAATAGTATTTTTTTCACCTGCATAGAATATTTTACATTAAAAATATGAAAAAAAATGGGCAGGCAGTGAGAGTAAGACAGAAAAAGAAGTGTTTGGTAATGAGAAGAAACTATTTTTTCCCCCTCCCCTGTCATTTTTATTGGGTTCTCCTTGATTGACGCAGTGTTAACGGCCTGGCCAAATTGAGGCAGATCCAGCAACCTATAGGCTGAACGTGCAGCATGTGCAGCCACCTCGGTCATGCAAATTGCACTCGGACAACCCGTTGACTATGATTAATGAGCTTGGGCTGCAGCCTTTGTTTCCGCGTGTAGCCATTTGGAGAGAAATACAATTTCCAAATATTACAGATTTTCTTTTTTTTAAAGCTTGCTTGTCTTGTGTGTGTGTGTTTTTACTTTTTTACAAAAGATTTACAGCTAAAGGAGTGCATTTGTGTTATGTTTTTGTTAGGAAGATGAGCTCAATTGAATTTAATTACATATGTCCTCTAATTTAATTTCTAAAAGGATAATAAAATAAATGGAGGAAACAGCTTTTTGAAGGCTGTAGGACGAAATGTGTGTCTTGTCTCTGGTGATGTAAAATATGGATGTGGGCTTTTCAGGGGCACAGAGGGAGGGGAGGGGAAGGGGGGTGGTGGTTATGAATCTGATACCTTGCTAATACTTCAGGCATTTCCTGCCTATGATTTGTGTTTAAACTGTGATTCTTTAAACAGGAGATCAGTGATTTACCTGATACCAGAGAGCAAGTCTGTTCTTTTAAATGAGCAAAAGACATCAATGCTGATCATCTAGTTTTAGAAAATAATTCATTTTATGACAAGAGACCAGATTTCAAGACATGTGATTGGTAAAGGAAATTATAAATTCAATCACAAAGTTAATTTTAACTACAAAATATTAGGATGCTGATATAAAGCTTAGATGTAAAATGTTTTTTCCCAATCCACGGCCACACAGTTTCCCCCTCTGCCTCAAACATAAAGTAAATGTTTTCCCTGCATTAAGGTATATAAATACCATTAGCGGCGCGGTGCTTAGCACTACAATGGAGCGCTGAGAGCCGTGAAGCAGAGATCAGTGCAGCATCTCCTGGATATCAGAGGGAGACATCCTTTGTAAATTCATCTCCTACTGTGAGCAGGCTTCACAGCTGGTTAGCAGCACTGGATGTACCACTGCCCTGTTTACATTTCGCCTCCAAAGCACTCATCTTTTCACTGTATCCCCCTCCATCGCTTCATCTCTATATTCCTCTCTTTCCTTCAAGCTCCAAAGAAAGTCCAGCATAGCAATCAAAGATGCATACAGACGCAAACTTCAATGACACACACATACACTCACAGCAGCATGAGTAGACACCTACACAACAAAACCTCTGATCCCCTGGCTTTTGCAGCTATTACACTACACAACCTTTCAACTCCTCCTCTGATTTTGATCTTTTTATTCAGTTGCATTACACTGATTCTTTTATACCTATTAAACACGTGGATCCCCACCAAAATCCCTGATCCCCCGATGAATAAAAGCACCTCTCCTGCCCCTGACCTCGGCCCTTTGTAGCAATCAGACCAGACTTCCTCAGAGGGCCTGATCTTATCTGGCTGTACCAATCCTACAACATAGCCCCCTTTTGTAGCAAGCCGCAGAGCGCTGAGCCCTTTCAGACCCACGGACTGTGCCGGTGAACACACTGCTCAAGACCTCAGCTCATCTCAGGCATCATACTACACTGCCCAATAACAAAGAGCTCTATTTTCTGATGCACCATGGGTCAGATAGAGGCTCACCGATCTATTCTCCAGCCACAATGAAGGAATCTAAAGGAATGTTTACCTGCTGGCAATCGTGTCAGTTTTGCCCACTGTGAGGTTAATTGTTATGTGTTATTTTTGTATAGTAAAAATATAGTTTAAATGGACTGATTAAAACCACTTTCCTACATGTGTAATTTAAAATAAATGTTCTAAAACAGTATTGATCTATATTCATTTATAATTAGAAAGTATTTTTGTTGTGAGATTAGTACAATATGGCTTTTTAAGAAAATTATATTGTACTTAGTATTATACTGTGTGAATGAATAATGCAACTCTGTAAAGAGTCTTTGAGTGACCTAAAAGAGCTATATAAAACTGATGCATTATTATTATTAAAACAGAGTTTTATTTACACAATAAAGCCAGAATCAATCATATAATTTCCCACAGAAATCAGTATATTTAACATTTACTAAAATTGTCATTTCTGAAGATTTTGCTACAGATGATCAAATTTCTTTTAAGATTTGTATTGATTATTTAGGTCTTTTGATATTTCAGCTACAGTATTATCATTACATTCTGTGGAGGATTTAAAGCATGTCATTAATTAAAGATTCAAAGATATAGAATCTCAACATAAAATATTCAAGATCTGAGAGACTTTGTTGTCATTTCAGCATAGGTTATATAAAAACAATAAAAAGAAGCAAAACTGTCTTTTAATTTGCCAGAGTGAAACATACATTTAAAAATGTAATAAAAAAAGTCAATTTACTATAAGATTAAAGTGCTAAATACATAAAGTGCAAACAATGTGTTATTAGAAATATATGAAATTATCATTAAAAATTATATGGATTAAGTAATTGCATGCTATGTAGTCATCACATGTGTGTGTGCGCGCACGTGTGTGTGTGTGTGTGTGTGTGTTCTTGATTATTTCACCATATAGACCACTTTTTTATCACAATGATGTAAAGAGAAAATTATTATATATACACTAGTTATTGTCTAAGAAATAAAAGATAATGCATGTTGAATTGGGTGTAATACTGATTTTGTTAATTTTTAAAGACATTTTTCTAATTGTAGTCTCTGTAAAGCAGCAGTTAAAATAGCTGTGCTGCTGAAATTGCATCACAACCTCAAGCAACACCAGAGAATCTTAAATCCTATTGTGAATTATCAGTTTATCTCTAATGTCTGTCTGGAGCTGCAGGTTTAGAGCAAATTGCACTACGGGCTCCAAATAGAACCTCCCTCCTTTTCCCTCTCACTGTGCCTCGATTTCTCCGTTACAGCCACTCCTGTCAAACATTCCCCCATTCGTTCAAGTTAATGTATTTCAAGATTTTTTTGCACTTCTGGACAGAAAAACACCTGACAAGTGTGACAGCAGTTGTGAATAGCAGGGAGCTGACAATCTAAAAGATGACAGATGCAGCGGCGCGTCCTAGTTCGACACGCCCTTCTGCTGAAAAGCAGCCAATCACCTGTTAGCGTACTGAGACTTCCTTACAGAGCGACCAATCAGTGTACTGTTCACTCAAAAGTCACATCTTTGACTTCCTAGCGGGAAGCAGCTATAGTTGGGGCTGTGCTCAGACGGGAGAAATCGAGGTAAACAAAGCTTTTACATGCTATTTACCGTTCGGGACTATTTTTAAAGCACGTCCTATACACATATTTGTAACTATTTAGCAAATAAGATATGAAACGTTTGCGTTTGACACGTCGTGTGTGTAACAGGAAGCTATATTTGGTTAGCATTTCAGCCGTGACAGCTGTCAATTACATCAGTTCTCTGCAGGAATATGTATTTATTAAACTCTCCTTCTCTGTTTGTGCTCATAGATCTACAAATTCTTAAAGTATGAGGCTGTCCCGAGCTGAATATAAAGAGATAGCGAGGTGGACCGAACGCCTGAGACCGACACGGCAGTGTATGAAGATGCTGAAGGACAGATTCCATAAGTAAGTTACACGATATACTGTTTTCATCTTTTACCCCTCATTTACACGTGGTGGTTTATTTTTTTGTGAGTGTATAAAGAGCTATAGTTACATGTTTATATCTGACAGAGGACAAACACCAAATGTATGGGGTTGAACTATTATATAACAATATTCAACAATTATATTCCAAACATGATCTAACTACAACGATTGTATTAGCTTTTTGTGGTATTTAAATTTAGATCTTTTAAACGTTTATAATCCTTTTTAATTCACTCTTTAATATCTCTAATTAATTCCACACAGGTTTCTGTATTGGCTCCCTCCACAGCATTAGGCAGTGTTTTGCCATGCAGCGCCCGTGCACCCAGAAATCGAAGAGAGAGGTTAATGGTTGTGTTTGCCTTTCTCCTTGACACTGAGGGCCCTCACTTTATTGAATGTAACATGTGTAATCCCCCAAGGCCACCAGGACACCACGGCTGATCCCGTCGAGGTCACTTACAAAGTCGCATGTATTTGGAGCTTCCTACTTCCATTGTGCCCTAATCACCAATCTAGAAGAAAGTATCAAGTCCCCAAAGGGATGCAGTGTAGCTTCAGCTTCCCTTTGTTCTCACGGTCAGCATTTTACAGAATATGTCCTGGATTAAGTGCATACAATATCCTTCATGTTTACACACCATCAGTCAGAGGTCCTTCTCGTGTCTCGGAGTTTTCTTATTTTTACTTTTGTTTTTCCTAATACGCAATGTCTTTAATAAACTGTCCAAATGTATTTTTGTAATGCTGCTGGTGGGTGTAATAATTAAAGGAAAACACTGGACAGTTTTCATTCCAGTAATTCTGCACGAACTCTTTCTCCCAGAGGTGCTTGCTCTTTTGTTTAGTCTTGCTGGTTATTGTTATTATTTCATTCACCGTAACCTATCTCGCAGAGGCCCTTGCTCTTTAAAATCCCTGAGTCTCGTCACCGGGCCTGACAGACAGGCACGGCAGCAGTGTTTTCACAGCCTGCGAAATTATTCTGGTTGTCCAATCAGCTGAGCTGGGCTCTGGAGGGTTAGTGATTGGACTGGCAGGAAATCAGGCTCTTAAGACATAACATATCGACTAGGCCATCCATCATCTCTTAGCATGCGCTCAGGCACAGCAGTCAGCCACCCTCCCCACCCCACACCCCCTCCTGTCCCCTCGGACCGTGCGGGAGCCCTGCCACTGCGTAAATATTGGCCAGGGAGGGGTTGAAGGGGGAGTTGGCGGTTTGCTGTGGACAAGTCTGCAATAAAATGATGGGCAAAAGAATGGCTTGGTTATTATAGCTGGGCAGATAGAACAAATAGTTAGGTATTAAATCATTTTGGATTGTGATCAGTGATTTACAAAGGAGACAGCTGTAGATCCATATGTTTTGACAGAGATATATGCACTATCAATATTATTTAGAAACTATTATTGTTAGCTCGACAAATAATACATTTATATGACATATAAGAATTCTGTCATTCTGTAGTTTTTTTAAGTTATACTTCCAAATTACAACTTTGTTGGATGATAAAGAAAAAATACAATATTTGTACAGTGAAATCATAATTTACATGATTTTTAAATTATAGTTTTTTCTTCTTTTAAACTTGTTTGCTTGTTACTGAAGAATGCAGCTACACTATTTTCATATTTACAGCACTACAGTTAAAAAAGATCTTGATTAGTTTGTGCAGGTTTTCAATGGAGTGCAGCGTTAGTGTATCCCTCTTATATTAACAACATAACACTGTTTGAAGTGGCTGAAAATAGAATTGCACAAGTGACATATTTAACAGCATTCACTCCACAGAAAGCCTTTAACTGTGTCAGAATTATTACAATTTAATCATTAACACAGCAACATACTCTGTAAACAATGCTTCATTTTTAAAGTGAGAACAAATTATGAGGTGCTATTTATAGTAAGTTAGGCAACAGCAATGTAGCAAACAGCAGTAGCTGCTTTATGCTAACAGGCGTTTGGGAGTGCTAATTTCTCTCCACATGAATGTTGTGAAAATCACCACCTCACAATAAAGTTCCATTAACAGAACACAGTTAAAGATATTTATTTAGTAAACGCATATACTTTTTTGATGAGCAATCAGGCTTAAAGTGTGTCACATCTAAAATGGTCAGGATGGAAATGATCCTTGAGCTCGTCTTGTTCTCAGTCTTTCTGCCAGGTTGTGTTTTATACTCTCTCTGTTTTGGCAGATCATGTTCAACATGTTCAAATTCTTCACAATCTAATATTGTCATATAACCCACCCCAATTAAAATACTGTTGCAGTTAGCATCACATTGGTTGTTACTGAGTCACCATTAATCATAAATCCTGTGAAGCCATGCAGCCATTTTACTATCATAAATAGAGAATATTTTCCAAACAGAATATAATTTTCTCATTAAATAATTTAACACGTGTTTGATTTTAGGAACACATTTTCTCCATCTTTAGATTCAGCCTGACTTGTTGAGTTGTGTCCATTAAAATTTTCATGGCTTTATTATTTTCTGAGTTGTATTGATTTATTTTAAAGTTTAAAGAAAGTAATTATAGATGAATAACTATTAGGATCAAGTGTCTGAGTGCTGTATTGAGTTCAAAATCATTTCACAGTCATTGGTTTTGATTGGGGACTCAAAGGGAAGAAAATTTAAACTTTGAACAAGATGATTGTTATAGACCATTTCAAGGTAATTTCCACGGACGGTCTGTCAGTCTTTTGGTCATGCTATGAAAGGGGTTAGTGGGAGGAGAGAGGGAGTGTCTTATAGACAGACAGAAAGAGAGCGATTGCGATGTGGAGTCCCTCATCTGTAACGGCTGCATAACACAGATGTTGGGAGTCATCTGTCAGCCTGGCCTCTCTTGCTGGGCGCGAGCTGCTCTGGGGGGAAAAGAATTGGACACGGTGCTGTCACTTTTTACCCCCACTCACAATGGAGGGACATGCAAATATCAACCCCCCCACCCTCCATTCTTTCTTGATCTTCCTTGCCCTCCTCGTAGCCAGTCCTGGTGTCCTGTCTAGTATCTGGACTTGGGCTAGGCAGCAGAAGGGGGCAGCGGTGGGGAGCGCTCGTTGCAGGCCTGTGCAGGGAAAGCTGTGACATCAGTCCCATCAGATCCTTCTCTTACTACATATTAGAATTGGAAATGATGGGCTGCTCTCTGAGGCCTTGCCTGACTTCCCCTGGGTCCAGAGGGGACCCCAGTCCTTCTACCGTTTGTCCCCAGAGAGAGTTGGTGCAAAGAGGGTAAGATGGAGAGGGAGGGAAAGTCAGAGTCCTCTGTGTCCTTCTGTGCTATATTATGAATGAATTTGAATGTAATGACCCCCCCCCCCTCCCTTCCACACATACACACACAAACACCCTTTCAGACTGCCATTCAACTCTTCTGATATTGCTTTCACTGTCACAAAAGTAGGAGAGTGAGTAAAAAGGGGCAGATCATTCAGGTTTAGAAAATACTTAAACAGTAAAGTGTGAAGCATCCCTCCCCACTAAACACAGCCGCTGCTTTTTACCCTCTTTTATCCCCCCCCCCCTCACACACACACACATACACATACACAGCTCCCTGGTGAGGAGTTCCTGAAACGTTTTTCTGAATCGGGCCCTAATGTGCCGTTTTCATCAGCACTGAGGCGGGCTGCAATATGGTGCCGGAGCTCGCTCTGGGAATATGAATGTTGATTAAGCATGCGTTCAGCCTTTTGAAATTCTGAAGAAGTGTCAGAATAATGGATGTTGAGCAAATGTCAAGCATTTGTTAATTTCGCCGTTATTCGGGGTTTATCTGGCATGATCTTTGGAAGGAAAGCGCAGGGCAGAGTTGTTGTGGCATGTGCCATTGATATGTTGATTTCTTGGCTACAGACACAGTTTTTTTATGGTAATAGCTCAGCGACTTACTCATTGATTATTTATAGTGGCTGTAGTGTTTATCTTTTAGTTTACAAGCTGGTTAAAGTTAAGGGTTTGGTAAAGGGCGTGATACATTGAGCGTGTAAGCTTGCCTTTACAGTAGATGGCCTTTTGGTTCTCCCCATTTTATGATTTGAAATATTCTTAAAAAAAAAAAACGCACCTGTATATGAAGTGACTTGAGACTTATTACCCTACTGCGCACTGAAAGAAAACACTGCCAACATTTTAAATATCTAAAAATCTTGTTTCTCAGTTGAATTGTTATTTCCTGTTGCCACTGAGTTGCTCCCCTTTAACACTTAGGAGGGGAGAACTCCACAGCTATTTTGTAGGCTTGAAGTGGCAATGACATTACCCAGAGACTGATCAAGTGCAGAGCCTGCGGGGCCAGCCTCGACTGCTTTTAATCCACGGCCTCGCACTTTTGGCTGCTCATATTGAACAAAACACAAACTGGCAGTTGAGGCTTAGGGGTACAACCCTTGAAGACTGAGAAGCTGGCAAACTAATTCCCCAGCTTTATGGAGTTAGATGAACACTGGGGGAGTGGGGGAATGAATGAAGTGTAAGCAAAGAGGAGAGCTGTAGAAAGAGGACAAGTTGTGCTGAGTTTACAACTTCATGTCAGGCTAAGGAGGTCATGAATAATAGATGCAATCAATTACTTGATTAGGAAGCTTAGGAATGGCTACTTCCTTCTCATATCGTAGGGTTGTGGTCCAAGCACACACACTATAGATTGTAAAGCCTTTTTGGCTCATTGGGCTAAAACACTTGGATAAGCAGCTTGTTGTCAAAGAGTTGATATGAGACGTGATCGTGAAAGTTAAAAACGGCAATAAATGAATTTCTTGACAAAATAAGAATAAGCTCAGTCAGGATGCAACTATTATGCCTGGTGTTGGTGTTCTAAACTCCATAAAGTCATTTCATTTGTAAAGGAAGCTCCTACTGGTGTTTTCACACTGGAATATATATATATATATATATATATATATATATATATATATATATATATATATATATTAAGAAAAGAATTGTCCTTAGAATGGTCCAAGTCCCCTAGTATAGATGGTCAGTGCAATGTGTTTTTTAGAAAGACCAGTGGACACTTTCTACTTGACAGATTATGGATCCCGCTTTTGGTTTTCTCTGACAGTTTGCAGGAGCCCTTAGTGACAGTAATTATATTATAACAATGGTAACACACCATAATAGTTCTAACATGTTTTGCCCCAGACAGGGCGGTGAAGATCCCTCGCTTTCATGTGGGATCACAATTAGGGTGGTGATTGTAGGGACTTTCTCGCTCCTTTTACCACAATTGTATAACTCCTCTGACATCTTAGGGCAGCTCAGCAGACAGAAGTTTTAAAGATTGTAATAAAGTGAAGGTAGCTGAGTTAAGATCATATTTTTTCTTCCTATTAGAAATATTGTGGGAAAGGAAAATTCTCTATTGTGTTTATGTCCTAAGTTCCCTATAGGCTTGTGGGTTTGGATGACTTGGAGTAACTATCAAGAAATACAGCTTCTCTTTGCTAAAGATATATTTGTTACTAAAAAACATTTTTACATTTATCTCAGTTGTCATTATTAGACCCCCCCAAAACAAAACCAATGTGGCGTGTTTTAGACCTATAGTGTTTACTACTGTATTTATTCTACTAGATTTGCAGATGTTTCAAAGAACAAAAACAAAAACTAATTTGAAGAGTAAACATGTTGCTCGTTTTGTGCAAGTATTTGTTTGTAGCTTTATGACACACTGAGATTTGTGTTTGTTTCTTGTCAAAGTACATCCCATTTATACATTAACGCATAAAGATTTAGTTTTTTTCTATTTTGCTGCTGCTGATGGTAACTGAGAAACAGATGTTAGCATTTTGCTTGTCAGCATGTGTAATTAGCAGCATTTGCATATCCACTTTTTTTTTTTTAGCCCACATTAAGCCAGTTTTCAGTTTATAAAATATTGATCTATAGGAAAGTAAATGCTTGGTATATAATTGTCTGTGCTCTTGCTTAAATGAGCTTTTTTGATGTTCAATAAATCTGAACATGCTAAAATAAGCTTTTTTATGTATTATATTGCAGCATAGATGTATTAAGTGGTATGTAGGATTTAAAATAACAATTTTTTCTTGCATTTTGTAAGCAGTTAATTTATTCCACATCCTTCTTATTTGAAAATTATTTTATTGGCATTTTTAAAAATATGTGCTATGCCTCAATTAGACAGCTTCATGCCCTGCAGAGTCGCTCCATGCAACACTCTCTGCATGCAGATCCACCGAATGCTAAGTACTGTCAGAGCATATGATACCAATGCCATTAGCCAGGTGGCTTTCATTACCCAAATTACAGCTATTGTTTATAATTAATTATTTGTAAATAGGAAGATTCTGAATATAATTGATAGCTTGAATTTCCCTCATCTCCTATTAATTAGCTTGATGGGATCTTCAAGGCTTTTCCCCCTCCCCCCTTGCTTTCTTCTGTTGAAGACACTGATATGCTAGGAATGCACAAGGAAATAGCAGTTCACCACTCAAACTTTAATTTTTCAGATTCATTCGTGAATATTCAGGCTTAATAGAGCCTAAAGCACTGACCAGACAACCATACCAGCTCTGTGACAAAGTGAAAGTCCCTAATTGTTTTTAATTTAATCTGCTGCTTCACTATTTTGGGTGCCAGTGCATATTAATGTTCTGTCTTATGCTGTAAGGATGGGTAATTAGGATGAGAGTGAATGATTCTCAAACTGCTCTTCTGTCGCCCAACCTTCTGTTTCTTCATGTTTGAAATTATATCCAATAGGAAAGATTGCATTATTTTCCCTCTAATGTAAAGGTCAATGTCAGAATACACTGCAATGACAATTTTTTTGAATATTTATCTAGCTGGATACACAAATTTAATGTACTCAAATTAATGCTTGGAAAATGGTGTCCTTTATTTATTGCTGACATGTGTTTTGGATCAAGGTCTCTCATCCATGGACTTGTTTTAGGAAATGTTCCTAATATGACAACTATTTTAAACAAATTATAATAATATAATCCCTGAATTAGAGAGAGCTAAATATTCTGTAAGTTTTGGGTTTCATATCCATTCATTTAATTGTTCATTATGACTCAGGTCTTTTACATTTTCAGCTTTTTTTTCTATAACAATCGTATGGTATCATCATAATATAAATCTCTTGTTTGACAGTCAGACCTCACCGTTAAATTGAAGGGTTTCTTATGCTTAAATTTAGTCATTTCAATTAGAGCCCTCCAGATTTCTATTATAGGTCTTAAAATATTCGTTGCATCTTGTTAGTTTATTAATTGATTCCTCAATTTACTTTTTTCTTAATTTTGTCAAAAAGCGCTGGTGTTTTTGTAGTTTTGTCTCAGGATTTTGGGTTCATTTACTGTGGAAGAAAATGTGCTCCATCATGGGAATGTGTTGGATGAAGTTTGGCTTGGAAACTTACAAAAGTTGGCTAAAAGTTTTTGTCAATAACTGTTATAAAGCTTGCTTCACTGGGGCGCCAGCTTTCAAGATATAAAATAAAAATGACTGGTTGTTTTCTATTTGTTGACACCTATTTTAGAAGTTTCCTTATCTTTTTATTTTCTTTTAGGTTTTCTCATCTGAACAGAAGGCAATACAATGACTTACTTTGAAAGATATTTTAGAATGACTTATTTTTTTATATTTCATGTAGGTCTTTAATTTGAATAATAATGGTCTTAAAAAGGTCATCAAAAGTTTATAAATATTACTTAAAGAAACTTGCAGAAAATAACATTCTATCTGAACTAAATATAAGACTTCAGCTGGTTTAAGATTATTAACATGAAATGGATATACATGGGGGAAAAAACCAGAAAACTCTATTTTAGTTTTCTTACCATTTTCCCCAAATCTAAGTATTATTTATTTAACAGTCTAAATATCACTATTTAACACATTTAAAAGCCATATAAGTTCATAAATATGCATAAATACTAATAAATAGAATGAATCCAGCTTCTAACAGAAAAGTACAGTTCTAGTTGTGATGTGTGTATATTTGAGGGGGGGGGGGGGGGGGTAGTTCTCATCCAAGAAACCGTTTTCTACCATCAACATAATACGTAGTACACATCAGTGGTCTGTGATTAATCTCTGCCCAGCTCTTGGCTCTTTGAATCCACACGGTGTTTTTGTTTCTTTAATGTCAGCAAAATCTGATTGACGTAAAGAGGGAAAACAAAAGTCCCCAAAGTTCTTGATGTTTTTGGAACAGATATGTTTTCATGGATATTAAGAGCAGTTAATGTCCCTTTTAAAGTTAACAAGGTATAGATTTAGCAATTAAGCAGTAATCATGCTCATTAAAAAGAGTAATCCATTTAAAACCTAACAGATGTTCGTTCTGACAGGGGAATCGTGACGGCCCCACGCCAACAATAAGGCAGTAATGTTGCTGAAACGTTCAGGTGCAAGGTTAAAGAGTGGAAGAATTATTTTTTATCTCCATTTTGTGTCCACATGTTGACACTTGACTATTTAATAACCGTCTAAATTGCAGTGGCCTCTTGATCTTTAAGCGTCATTGTAAATTCCTGCTGAGCTGGCAGGCTGTTTTCTCTTATCTTCTACTTGAAACATTTTGGTCTTTATTCCCCCCATTTTTTAACTTTTACTGTAACTTTTTGTCTGAAAATCATGTGTGATGTCAAGCAGGGTTCTTTATTAGAACATTTAATTTATTAAATAGAAGGTATGCACATACCAATAAGAATAGTACCATCCATGCATGTAAATATCTTTAACTCAAAGATGTGGGGGTTTGGGTAGGGGGACATTGAAGGGACTGTGAGTCCCCACTGGAGCAGCCTGTTTTCCTGGTCTGCCAGGTGTTTGACATTGACTAGAGCTGGAGATGAATGTAGCTAATGGCAACCTATGGAATTGACTGACTCCTGGGAGCTGCAGCTTCATGCAGTGAAAGTTTCCATTTTCAAAGCCCATCAGTTGCAGTGGGAGGGCGTCTGACTGGCCCATATGCCTGCACCGACAGCCACAAAGACATTTTTTTCTCCCACACATGCATCGCTACAACATGCAAACAAACAAACTCTCACAGGGGTCACTTACTTTCTACATAGGGTGAACTCAGGGATGTGATTGTAACTGGTTCAGAATTCTGTGAATCATTTTCATGAATTTTAATAATGACTTTTCAGATTTGCTGCTAATAGATTGATTTCATTGTGTGAAGATTTAAGAATGCTTATACCGATGAGACTAAGATCACAGAGGATGCTCTAAGTGACCCGGTAGTAAAAAAAAAAATCAGAATTTATATTTCATACCACACAGTCTCCCTCTACTTTTTACCCCCACGTCATCGTGGCAGGAATCCTTTGTCAGAGGTGTTCATCTGGAACAACTTTGCCACACTTGTTTTCATGTTCTTTTAGATTACAGGGCAGCTGGCTCCAGCTTTGAAGCTCCCCTCTCCCTTTGTCTCTGTGCAATGCACTCTGGTAATTAACTTTGTCCTTCTTTTATTTGTTCCAGTCACTCGCAGTCCACTCTTCTGAGCATCTTCTCCCTGGAGTACCAGGTTAGAAGTTTTCTTCCTTTGTGAGCCCTGACAGGTGCCTAATTGAATGATGAATGTCCCTTTATTTCTTTGTAATTGAACTGCCAGCTTTCTGATTGGTTTGGAGGACCCCCCCCCAACCATACCCCTGTTTATTTCACCCCCCCCCCCACACACACACACACACACACAGACACACACACACACACAGACACCTCCATCTTCTCCTTCTTCACGTTGAGGTCCTTTTCTTGCCTGAGCCTCGGTGGATGTCTGCCAAACCTTCCCATCCATCTGTCTAATAACATCTAGCTCCTGCTTATTTGGTGGACCTGTAATAAATTATGCTAAACCATTATTATTCTGACAATAATAATTTCCCCGTGTAGTGCGGCTGTGTGTGCTAAATGTTTGCTGACTCGCACTGTCACTGCTGCTTTCCACGGCTGACAGCGGATGATGATAAATGGCCGCTGCCGCCAGTGGCAGAAGGCAGCACAGGCAGAAAATGGAGTCATTTATCATCCCACTGACAGGTGTCAGTCACACTGCCCGTCTCTGTGGAATTACAATTTTTGTGTGTAGTAGCTTTTAAATAAGTTGTTTTTAACCAATGCTCTTCCTCTTTTATCCTGTGTCCTCCGGCCTCTTGGCAAGAACGGCAATTGAATTGCATGAAAATGTCAGGGTGTGGTACGGGTAATAATGTCAGCGTTTGATCGAAAAACGGGGAAATGAATACAAGGAGCAGAGAAGAGGAAGAGGGGGTTTAAACAAGGTTGCCTTGGTACACTTTGACCCCTAGGAAACTTATAGAAATTGAATTACTTTGATTTCTTGCTTGTTCATATAGAATAAAAGGCAGAAGAGGAGCCACAGTTACACACGTTTTTTAAAATTCTTATTATTTTTTCAATAAATAGTATTGTAAATGATAGAAATGTTTGTCAGGAAGTATTATCCTTCTCTTTAATAGTTCAGTTACTAAAATTTTGTTGTAATTGTGACAGAAACGAACCAAAAGAACCATCTCAATGCACCGCGCCCCTGATATTGTTGAAAAATATTACCAAAGGTACGTCACTACTTTATTATTTATCGCTTTTCCCAGTTTTGTACAGACCTTTCAGTCTTCTCCTTCCGACTCTACTACTGTTATTTTCTGTCTTGATCTTGCCCGTTCACTGATGGAGGAAGTTACGTGAGAGTAGGTGGGCCACCAAGACAGTGATAATCTCCTTCAAACAAACCGCCACCCACAGGATTTGTTCCAGACCTCCACTTGCACCTGCTAAGCCACAGCACTGTTCAAAATTAGGAGCAGAAAAAAAACAAATTAAACATTTGCCTTATGCAGGCTTATGATGAGATGATTACGTGTAATTCAATGAATATGTCTGAATTAAAGAAAAAAAAAGGGAAAGAAACAGGGCTATAAGGGGAAAAGCCTCTTTGCATATTGCAATTAGCCTTTATAAAGCTTATTAGGCTATTGTTCTGGGGAAAATAAGCCTGGATAATGCACTTCTAATCCACTTACAACAGCAAACCTCTGAGCTGATCTTGGTGAGATCTAAGGGGAGCAGCAGTTCTAGCTGGAGAGGGATAAAAGGCTGTTTTGGGCAGCAGGGGTTAACTAACTATCATATGCTTGTCTGGCTTCAAGGAAATTTGAAGCCCTCCAAGCAGTGCTGTTTTAACCGCACTGAGCCTGCCATATGCCACCCAGGGCAAAGTCATCAGGGACATTAGCATGTCTTGGCTGGCCTGGTCTAGCCCCCTCTAGCCTTCTGTCTGTCTCTATGAGCTGTTTTTAAGTGCTGCTGTTGTCCTTTGTTGTAATGAAGGTATCTGAATGAAGCCAAGTCTCGTCCTTCAGATCCTGTCCTGCTGGAGTTGGCCAATGAGGTAACAGTTTTGTTTCTCTCTATCCTATTTTTTTCCTAATCTTTAATAAAAAATATCTGTTCATACTCTGACTCTAAATGGCTAAAGATGACTTTGCTTCAGTTTTAGATTTCCCCCCTTGTCTGTTAGCCATTATCAAAATTGGTAAAACGGTTCGCTCTATTACCAATTATCTAATGTAATTAGCTCCAAGCACCATTAAGCAGATGTGCAAATACTTTTTCTGTTTTATTTTGCAATTTTCAAAATTGCAGTTCAGGCAGAGTTGCCTGAAACTGCGGACAGGTGAGGACGGGGGGTCAATGGTTAATTCCTCTTTTTATCACTTCTTTGGTTATTTACTTTAGAACCTGTATTTATATTCTAGGTGATACAGCTCCAATTGTTTACACATTGAATCCAATTTAGTAGCAATCTCAAACTGGAGATATGTGTTTAGTGGCTCTGTAATAGTTATACATTTTATTTTTGTGTTACACATTAGTAAAAACAAGTATTTTCAGTGGCATAGTGAGTAAAATCCGCTAGAAAATTCCAGGTCGTGTTTGTAAATGAGAGCATGTTCTCAAACATTTTACCTGGTAATATAAAGGTTGAGTAAAAGATAAATATGATTAATAATTCCTACATATTGAATGAAAAGTAGATGAAGTATTATAGATCCTGTGAGACAAATTGCAGTTTAAACAGTTAGACTATTGCTTATTGTACTTAATGGTTTGTAACGTCAGATACAGAAATTTTGTCCTTTGTTTATTTATGTCATCTCTTTTTTTTCCAGTGCTAGAAATAGACTGTGTAACCAATTTAATTATTTAAATGCATCATTTAGTCTTATAACTGCTTACAATAGGAGCTTTTTTTTAGTTTCAAACCAGAGTACTTCACATGCATCAGTGATAACCTCAAAGCTAACTGCTATTATTCATTCTCTATTTAATTGAAATATTATTTTTTTTCTTGAAAGCACAGAGATAACGGTCTATGAACCATTTAACTGTCATTTTAATATGCTACTTAACATTTAAACCAAGCACTCAGGCCCTCTCAGACTGCTAATTGATGTAGTTTCATGTCTTTATGAGACAATATATCTCCAATAGAGGGAAAAGATTAACAGTGATGAAAGCTGTTCGTGGATATTTTTTTGCTCTCAGAGGAAGTCCATGAATAAGGGATTCTAAACTCAGTCCTTTCGTGCTTTATGAGGGTTTTTATGCAAAGGTTACATATAGGCTTTAGAACAGGTGTGATTTTGCTGCACTGCATGTGACAGCCATTAGCTTTTTAGGCTACTACAACCAGGGTATTATTTAACAATAATTATTTTCAGCAGGAATTCAAGGCTCTGTGAATTTTAGTCACATGCTAAAACTCACAAAGTGCTGCCGTCTGACTGAGTGTGAGAGTGGACATGGACTCGTGATTAATATGAAAATTAAGGAGATGCAAGTACCTGAACTAATCAGGTGGCACTTATTCAGGCTGAGCCTGCATTAGTAATGCTGCCATTTTTCATGTGTCAGTTTCCAAGAATCTGATACTCCTCTTGTTATCTAATGGTGTGTATGGAGAACAGACCAATAGGCACAAATGGGAAGGATGGAGAGAAGAAAAAGAGAGAAAGCTGGTATAGTTTCAGTGATTAAGGATATATGTGGCTAAGAGTGGCAAAGACTAAGCTTGTTACCTTAGTAAAGACATAAAGTCATGATTTAAATATCAAAGACAAGTAGGGGCTTTTAAAATATTATTGCAATATTATGGAAATGTTAACAAATACTATGATTAGTAAAAAAAAAAAAAAAAAGGAAAGAAGGCATTGTTTAGACGGAGAGATCCCTGCCCCCAGCATAATCGTAATGCATCAGAGAGAAGATGAAACACTCCATTCACTCTGCAAGCTGAGGGCAAATTCACTTTTGGTCCCCCAATTATGCTAACTAGAGGGAAAATGTTCCGTGGCTGTAAGAATGTTGTTTTATAATAAGCTGGGTCTTCAAGCAATGTTTCCATTCCCTCCATCTTGGGGAGGTCGTGGAATTTAGTTGTGAATGAGTTAATGCGTCTGCACATTAGCATATGTTGCATATTGTCTGAATGAAGGTCAAAGCAGTGCTTAAAACCAAGCAAAACTAAAGAACAACAGCTATATTACACACTTTTTATAGGTGTTGTTTTTGCCTAACATTTAATAGTATAAAATAAAGCTTTAAGCTTCTCGTGTCTTTGTTGTGTACAATTATAAAACTGTAATGATATTATGTTTTGAGAATATGCCTTAAAAAAAATCTGTCCAGACACCTTCAGCATCCATCATTTCTCCTCTCCTGCTTGTCAGGGCTTTTCATTTCACTCAAACCCAAAACATTGCTCACTTTTTCAGGTGTCTGTGTGTTCAAAGAGTTCTGCAGCCATAGGTTTTATCCTTCCTATTAGGGATTGCATTCCCACAATCCCTCAGGTGTGTCCTATTGGTTGCTACTGTTTTGCCTTGGTGATCCTTCTATGATTAAAGCTCTGCATTGTCTCTCGCCCGAGCACAGTATGGGCAGCGTTTTCTTATGAGATGAGAGACCGGGAAAGTCTCTTTGACAGAAGCTCAGACAATTCAGCCAGGTAACTCGGCTGTGTAACAGGCGAGCTCTCGTTCCTTTGGGAAAGCCTATTGCAAAGCAAGGCTTTCAAAGACCAATTTACAATGCAATTGTGAAAAGCTGGGTGAGGGTTTGGGAATGCAATAATACAATTTATGACCATTAAGGTGGTTATTATCTATGGCACCAACCAGTGGAGTAATTTCTGTATCTAAATGGTCACACTCTTTAAAGTCTGTTACACTTGAAGCTGAACGTGTGGAATTTACTTTGAAGGTCTGTAGATAAAGCAGTTTCCCCTACAAAGGAATAACAATTCAACTATACAAAGATTTTGAAGCAGAATTAATTCCTTTTCGACTTTATATCCAGTTTTCTTTCTAACAGATTCTCAATCCTTTTTGTTGTTGTTTTACGATCTATGTACAGGTGGATCTGTCTCCCGCTCTGATGGCTCGTATTATCCTGGACAGGTTTCTTCAGGACATGGACGGTGGAATGCGTGAGTAACACTTTTCCATTTGTCTCTCCACATCAGTTTTAATTGTAGCACTTTGTCCACTGAATCGCTCCCTGTCTGAGTCCAGATTCCAGTCCGTCTGCACTACTTTTAGCCTGTCCAACCCTAATGACAGACAGACAGCATTTAGTAGTAGCTCCATCCCAGGGCACATGATTGGCAATTAAGTCGTGGGAGGACCACCCACCTCTCAGCTGCAGCGTGGATCAATGCTAGCTCGGCTCATCAGTATTATTTATAACACCCTCCTTAATCCCCCTATGCGTTCATTTATTCCTTACCTTCTAGCTTCAAGCCTTTTATTTTTTTTCTTTCGGTGGATCTACTGGGTCTGCGTAGAAAATCATTTTGAAGAAAACTGTGACAGAAAAAGCAAACTGTTCCTAGGTAGTGCTGATGGAGCTCTGCGGGAAAACAGAATTCCAGACGCAAATATTTTTGTTGAATGTGTCAAGGAGATTTTCCAGAAATGGTGTGAATTAATGACCATGTATGCTCTGCTTAGTATCTGCCTTCTTGCTAAAGGTTTATTCCATCTTTTATTTAAAGTTTTTGCATTTATGTGTTCTATAACCAGAAAAGCCTTTATTTCCCTTCATTTTGGAATTCCATAGGGACATAGTTTTAATATTTCTATTTCGAGGACTGCGCAGCTGTGAAGTAGTCAGTAGTTTAAGAGTGAATCGCATGATCTCAAAAGAAAAGAAAAAACCCCGACGTGATTCCAGTTTAATCAAGAAAGGGATTAGAGTGGATGTGTGTTATTTTCAACTTCTCCACAGCACAGCCATTTGTCAAAGTCAAAGATGTGATTGCTTTGGACCCACTGTTATCCACTGCCTGTCAAAATCCCAGTCTGAGCGTTGTGTAGAACAGGGCGTTCATCCGGGAGAGATCCTCTGTCTCACATAATAGAACGCTGCATCCGTCCATCTCCATATAGTGAAAACACACTTTATTATTGCTCAGAATAGATATGAATTGCATGAAACTTCCTGGATTGCTGTTGTTTAAAAAACTCATAGTTACACTTTCTGAAAACTTGTGTTATCGCATTTGGGATTCTTATAAAAACCCACAATATCACTTAGCGTTTGTTTTTATGCTGTAACTTTTCCACTATTGCAGTTTGTGAAATCAGTAGCTGTGAGGGTGACTTCTGTGCTGACAGAGCTTCTCTTCAAACTCCCCCTGAACTGCCTGGCCTTTACACATGGATTCTTCCCACATGGGCTGCGGTCAAATGGTCGAATCTCCCTCTGTGTATATTAAACCCCAGTAATGTGTTTCCACCATGAAACAATGCAAGGATAATTGTCTTTGCTGGTGATTAGCTAACAGGTTGGTTCACTGCTATTGGCAGGCATATCTGTCATGCCCGTCCAGCCTCAGACTGCATTCCTGTGTGTGTGTTTTAGTAGAACTCTGGAGGGAGGGCAGGCAGGCACGCTGCAAAGATCAATAGACTTCTATATAAGGGACATTACCCCCAACTGGGTGAGTGGCTTGCCTTTGCCTAGCACCGTTGTTGTTTTTATTCCCCTACTCTTTTCTCTTGCATTTAAGAGAAACAGGAATGGGGCCTCTGGGACGATAGAATATATGTACAATCACCAGCACTGGATCAATAGAGGGTTTTAAATTGTTTTTTTGTACCGTCCTTGTTTTGTTTTGCTCGCACGCTGCTACTTCCCTCCCTCTCCTCCCTTCCTACACATGCTGCCACCACACCTCAGCATGACGACCCCACCTCCCACCCCCCTCAATGCAGCTCAAGTATTGGAGAGCATCAGTCAAGCAGAATGGAGGACTATCTGGTGGCGCTTGTGAACAAATCGATATATTCAAAACAGTCTTATCGAATATAATATCAGCATCCATAATGTTTTTAGCCTCATGAAAACAGACTGGACACTGGGGTAGGAAATGCCTTGTGAGTGTATATTTTAAATTCCCTCTCAGGTTAGCGTTTCATTTCACACCTTCAGTTCATCAACAGTTGTTCAGGGTGTTGCCTGATGCTGTAGCAGTGTCCAATAGAATATTTTTTTACATTTCTAAAATTGCAAGTTTGTAGATTTTGACAATTTTTAAACATCTCACCTTGTATTTATTAGTTTTAATTATTTATTTTTTTGCTAGAAAATATTGTTTGTGCAAAAACTGAGCAAATAATAGAAATAATTTAAGAATAGTTGTAAAAGTATTCCTTTTTAAATTTAGGATTGTTAATAATGATCTATTTTGAAGAAAGTTTAATTTAATGGTTCACCAACAAGTGTGAAATTGATGCCATTTATTTAAACTTGTTTTTATTTCAGCTTCTTTAGTTCTTCACATGATAGAAATGCACCATAAACTGCTTTATTATCATTGTAATTCAGCGTCAGCGACAGCGTAGATACCTTTCAGAAGTCACCAGCAGACACGCTGGGGGAGCTCCTGCTCTTTCTTTTTCCCCCTCCTGCTATCTCTTCATCTTTCTTTCTATTCCTCCTTTGACAGCAGTTGATGTGCCTCTAGATTTAGACATACTTTTTTTTTTTTGAGGAGGCAATTTTGCTAGCTATTTGACCTTTTCCATTTTCCCAAGGCCCAGCTCCAGATTAGATTGCTACTCCATGTTTTGTAACTATGTGATTCGGCCGCCTTTAAGATTTATTGTCACATTCCTTTACAGAAGCCTTGTACGCAAGGTTATAAATGTCCCGTGTTTGATGTTAACACTGTGAGAACGTTAGTGTCTACCATGATCTCTTGGTTCCTTGACAGAATTCATAATAGTTTCAGTGTTTTGCTGATGAAACATGTTGATAATTGAATTTTATACTTCAGTTTAGCCAGTAAAATCTCTTAGTAGTGACTGTGATTGTTATTGTTCAAGTGCCCCTCTTTCCTCTCTCACACCCCGTCACTGTGGAGTTGGTGCTTGTGTATATGCTGCTTTTTTTTCTTTCAAATAATGAGAGCAAGGGCTCTTCATTAGCAAGAATTGAGGGAGTTAGGAAGCAGACGACACAAATGTTACTGTGAGTGTGTGTGTGTATGGAAGGGGTGGGTGAGAGGGAGGTAAGCAGCACCGTGGCACTTCACTTGACAAGTATACTAATTACTCCTTTTCAGCATAGGAGCTCCAGTCAGCCTTTGCCACACTCTAATGGCCTGACCTGGGAAGCCTCTTTCCATAGCAGAGCCTCCCTAGGTCTACTATTACTACGGTTACACACACATTCATTCGCACACACACAGAGAAATGTAGAGTTTCATCTCGCCGCTATCAAGAAGAATCAGGTGGAAGCAGATCAGTTCTGCCCCAGTAACCTCTTCAGGGACTGGGCTCCTCCTTCACGCGAGATACTACCTCATATTATCAACTAACACCCACACACCACCACAGATAGTTAAAAAAAAGATGTTGTTTTTTTTCCCTGCTCCTCCTCATCTCCTGCTCTCTTCCTCTTTCCCATCTTTTCTTTTTTTTTTTCAGTGCGGGAGGATAAATTTAAAAGGAGTAAATTGGAAAATCAAATGAGGGCTTTAGGCAGCCGCAGAGATTTGCAGAGCTGTCGGCCAGTGTTGGAGAGGCTCATCCATCATGTCCCACAAGTAGTCAATTCCTCTAGTATCTGTAAATGTTTTCAGATATTAGCCAATTTATATGCTCCGAGATTCATCATGGAAAATCAGCTTTAGCGGCGCACATTATCAGAACCTGTCTCTCTCAAGCTCCATGAAGTTTGATGAACGAGTGCCCCTCCACAGCTCAATGACTTGCACGTGGGGAGTGTAAGGCGGGGGGGCGTGGGCATATAAAGGAAATTGGTAACAGCCCCCCCACCATCACCGAGGAAAGAAGTGGGTTTTTTAATTAATAAACAAACTTCCAGAGGAGCTCATCAGTGTCAACGGCAATAACAATTGTCATCCGTTATTGTTTATCACGGTCCTCCCTCTACAAATGTTGCTTTTTAATGAGGTTTCTCTATATTTTTGCATTTCAGATAATGACTTTTTTCCAGAGAAAAAAAAGAATAGTTACAAATAACGCAAGTAAGAAATGAAAACTCAAGCCAAGGTAGGGTTTGCTGTGTATCTTGTTTTGGAGTCGTATATGAAAACAGGCTTGTGATTTGTTTACACTGGTTGTTTTCTTTAGCAAATCCCAATGGAGGCGTAGCGTTTCACATCTATTATTCTCCTCTTCTCTGTTCTTTCGGTTCAGATGTTGACAGTGTGATACGGTGCCTTAGTAAGAATTTATACCAACATGGGACAATTACAGTAAATTTGGTGAATGTTTACAAGGTGCAAAGTTGTGCTGCAGGGCTTTGTTCTCTGCGTCTGGTGTTCTTCAGATTATCCTTTTTATTTTCCTGCACCTTTTTTTTCATGTGTGTGACTGCATTTGAAAAGAGAGGCTTGTGTCTGTGTACGTGTGTGTGTGTGTAGCAGAGAGGAGCTCAGGGTGTCATGGAGGTGTGCCGCTGTGCAAGGCGGGGGCGTCTTTAATAAATGTATGCTGATGTTGGAGGCTGCAACCATGCGAAGGATGCAAGGGCCCTGTTGTTATTTACTGCTGTGTTTGTGCACAGCAGCGAATCCTAGGCCTGCAAATGGCATTACAGCGTGTGATGAATGAGCATTAGGGTAAACTCATTTTAAAAGCATCCTGATTTATTAGCAGCCTGGCCTTCCATTTTCATCAGGTCAATGCTTGGCTGAAATTCCACAATGTCAGCGCCAAGGTCACCTATTTATGGCTATTTTTAACCCCATCGCTCAAAAAGAGCAGGTGAATGCCATACTATCACTTATTATGGCCATCAACAAAAAAATATCAAAGGACTTTAGAGACCGGGAAGATACAAGTCTAGTCCAAGAAGTGTGTTATGTGAGAGACCAAAATGTGGTGGTGGTCAACCTCCAATTATGAGTGCTAGTAAGACAAGAGCTTTAATGGCTAACGCTTGCCTTCAGGGAGGTTTATTACACGCTACTGTTTTGCAGAAGCAGCGTCAAATCTATAAAACGACCATTAGGAAGAGGGGAAAAAATCAATCAAAATGCCATTAAAGTGGAATAAGTTGCCAATATTGCTGATGTGGTTGCAGGTCCTTTGATTTTCTTTCAGATTATTAGGCACAGTCGAGTAGTGACTTTGTTAAGGGAAACCAGTGTTGTTGGGGAGTAATATGTCTCCTAGCTTCATAAAGTTTGCTGCCTCATATTTCCCACTTTATTGATTATCCATTATCATTTGTCAAGAGGTGTCCTAACTCAAGGGGAAAATATAACCCTCTTTCTTCACCGCCGCCTGCACTGCACAGGAGCGTGGTATGGATCTGAGTTGTGAAGGTACCAATCTCTGAGAAAAATGAGCAGCGAAATAAAGCACAGCCCTGTGCCTTGCAGCTCTAAGAGGGAGCGTAGGGTTATGGGGTGGGCTGGTGGAGGATTGTGGCTGGAAGAGGTGGAAACGGAAAGCATGTTGCAAAAGGAAAAAAAGAAAAGAGACAAATACAAAGGAAAAACAGAAGAGAAAGAGCTGTACTAGGTGGCCTTTGTTCCCCTTCCTCCCTTTTTAAGTCATCATAAGGCAGATGAGGGAACTGCTTGTTCTCTCTGTGGTAGTTTTCTCAACGAGTAGTGCTAATATGTGCAGGAGAGGACAGAAAAATGTCTTTTTGTTTATTGTATTTAATTAACAGAAACTTAATTTCTCCCATTTAGGGATTCAAAGCTTTTTCCTATTGAATAAATTCTCATAAATCTTCATTTTGCTCGTCTTTAAATACTTGAACACTGTTTGCATTTTTCCAACAGAACTTGGGATTTTCTGTAATGTTGGTACAGGCACCATCCATGTCTGAAATGTGCATAGAAACAGTCCCTGCATTGTCTGTCAGCTGTGTGTATATATCACTACAATGGCACATCTCAGCCATTTCGTCACACAATGATACAATCCATTTAATCCAAATCTTTTTTAAAAAATGATTTAAGTATTCTTTTTTTTTTTTGCTATTGCAGTAACAGCGAGTCAATCTACCAGGCTTTCTTTCCTGATTTATAATGTTAGTAGAACTAGAATGAGATGAGAGATGCAGAATGGTCTGCGTTTATAACATAGATAAACTACATGAAGCGCCTGTGCTGTGGACTGAAACATTTATCTATGGAAAATCTGCCTAAGACAAGTGTAGAAATACGGCATTAACTGTATGCATGGTAAATTACAGGATATCTGATCTGCCTTTATGTCTAAATTTGCCCAGATTGCTGTTGACTTTTTCTGTCTATATTTAATGCTTTAATTTGACATTTCATAATGTTACATTTTGTGGGATAAACAATGTTCATTTTTTTTAACCTTTGTGTTTATTATTTCTCTTGTCCTCAGCCTCCAAAACCCTTCTCAACAACATGTTGAAGGAGCCATCTTTAATTCCTGACCAAATACTGGCAAATAATATTTACAAAGTAAGGATTTTAGCTTCTACATATATCACAAATAGTAATTCAATTTTATGCAGTACACATATTTTGTTATTATCTTTGAAGTTTGCATCATTTTACAGTGTTATTCCCCTCCTTATTTATCATTTTACAAACTTGCTGCTTTTATATAATGAGCTTTTAAATGTTGCACCTGCCTGACAGACCCCATCAGTCGCTCATGTTTGCTGTTGAAGTCACGTGGCAGCTAGCGGTCATGCCTGCCAATCTGCCAGCATCTCCTGTGTTTTCTCCCTTCCCAGGGCTTCCCTCGCCTCCCTACACCCACCTTTTTTTTTCCATCCTTCTTTTGGTGCGCCATAATATTTCTTTCCTCTCTTTTCAGTGCACCATAAATGACTGCTGTTATGGACCGCTGGTAGACTGCATCAAACAGTATCCTATCCCCATAAAATTTTAAGCTGGAAATTGACGAGGAGCTATTGAAGGGGGATGAGATGTGTCGGGCTTCACCTGACATAAAAGTTCTGCTTCACAGAGGAAGTGTTTTATCCTGTCTGCCTTCCCACTATCAGCGATCCGAGGGCTCGGAGGCGACGGAGGGAGGAGCGGGAGGAGAGGACGGTCTGATCTAAATGCATCTTCATGTGAACTCAGTGGATCAGACCCAATGTTCTGTGATACAAATATAATCATTTAAAAGCATTGTGGAAGAACATTACTTTATATTTTTTCAGATTCTGCAAAATGTATTTAAAACTAGGTTGTATTTAGTTATTATAAAGGAGTTTATTGCCACAGAAAGTCTATTCTTAATATTGATTTTGTTTATAATATTTTAATATAAACCTCACACATTAGTTTGCGCAGATCCTTTATGCAGCTATAAATGCCCCCCCAACTCAACGACTACAGGGACAGAATGGGAGTCCAGCTTTTTGGGGGGCAACCAGCTGGGTAGCACACCAAACATTTCCTAGGGGAGGAGACTTATTTAAATAATTGTAAATGTGTACGTGTGTGTGTTATTGTCTCTCTCTGCTTTTGTTGAGTGTGTTGGGGCCGTGTTGTTCTGTTCACAGCCAGTCAAGCCTGTCCCATCCTGCCCTCCTTTTTCTTTTCCTCTTTTTTGCTATTCTGTGCTCAGTGTCAAATGAAAGTCTGTTACTCTACTACAGAGTTCATAATAACTACCCCATTGTTGTGTGCTTTCAAAGAACTTCATCCACACATGAAAAGGAATAGCTATTTACACAAATGTGCAGACAATAATATAAATGTTTTAATTAGAATCTATTTTGGAGCCTTTTCCTTTTTTTCTTAAAATAGATTATTTATATTTGACCTTAAACCTTAACTACAAGATTCAGCTCTGTTTCAACAAGCATTGCTCATCTTAATTCAAAATGACATTTATTCAAAAAGCATTTTCCTAATAGGTTTTATTGGAGTGAGCAGTAATCAATGCTCTCTATACATTTGATCAAACTGACATTTGTTTCGTCCTCTGCATTAAGGGAATGCACCTTGGAGTTTTCTTAAAGCAGATTCATTCCCATTAAACTCAGATTACATTCTGCAGTGTCTTGATGGGAAGTGGCTTTAACTTTTCATTGTAAAGAAAAAAATGATCCTACTTTATAATCAAACCATAACGGAATGTTTTTTATTCCTGATGTTCTTGAAGATTATGATTCTGAAAGTAACAAAAAAAAATCCTGGAATTTTTAGTGTAAACGAGCATTTAACGATAGTGAAGTTGTGGACTGGGAATAATGTACAAATTCTTTATTTCTGCTTGGCGATGGTGCATTCACAGACCCAAAAAAAAGTAAATTCTGGACTTTTAAATTGGCCAGTCACAGGTTAATCTGATCTCCTGAGATTTTTTTTCTGCACCTTAATATTTTGTTACCGTTTAACTTACCATTTTTATGTCAATAACCCGACTATTATAATGTTCTCTTGCTGAAGTATGAAGGACTATTGTAGCCGTTTGTTGTAACCCTTAACTTGCTCCCAGTGCCATTGGACACGAGCATGAGGTTCTGCTTCGTGACAGACTGAAGGAAAGAAGTCTTTCTTTTCTGGGTAAGCATCCTCTTAACCTTTCATCACACTTTAACTTCAGTTATGAAATTGTTGCATTTGCTTTTTAAACAATCCTCAAAACCTAGTTGACAATATTGATACCATTTGCTATTAATAACTACATTTCTGCTATCATAAGCTACAGATGGATTTTTGTGTACAAGCCAGTGATTGTTATTTTGAGAAGGGTCACTAATTGGTTAAGAAGTCACCTTCATGTCATTACACATCCTAAATAATTCACTGTCCCTTTAAGGCCTAGAGCAGTGGTTCCCAAACCTTTTGGCTTCTGACCCCCAAAATGACAGTGGCAGAGACCCGTGACCGCAACCATCACTGGAAAAATCCAAACACTGATAATAAACTAATTAAACAAAGACATAATGACAACACAAACATCTACAACTATTATACCATGGTTATTCAACTGTTTGTAACAGTTTGTAGGGGCAAATATCTGGTATTAGCAAGGATTTAAATTTAAATTTTAGTTCTGGAGAATATCACAGGAGCCCCATTTTTTTGTTTCAGCACCCACAGTGGGGTCCTCCTGACCCCAACTTTGGGAACCAGTTTGCCTAGTGGACATAACTGGCCACTACCAGTAGCTTTAGACCAGGGATTCTCAACTGGTGGGACCTGTATTTATTGGGTCACAAGCCTTTACTTGGGCTAAAAAAAATCCTCATCAGTAGGTAGCAGTAATCCCCTAACGCTGTTTGAAACCTACCATTTCATACCATAGAAGACCTGCAACTTTTGAGTCCATATGTTAACTGAACATGGCAAATGCATACTATGTGGATGATATGGATTATTAAGCAAGTTACTTTATCTATTTTAACTCCAAACTTTGAGACTCTTGTCAGGAGCAACAAAACACACTCCGTTCCCCCATTAGTTTTTCTCAGTTTGGGCTTCAGTTCATCATTCAGGGGTGATGGTGGTTCCCAAAGCCAAACCAGTTGAGAACCACAGTTTTAGTAGATGATAAACAACATCAAATACTGTTAGCTTTATGTTTCTTTTTTTCGTTTTTGGTAATAAATTGTACTTTTGCCACCCATCTGATTTTTGGGTGGTCATTTAGTCATTTATTGTATTAAATAACTGGGCTGAGTTTTATAGGCATAATTTAGCTGATGTCAGCAGCTTCTCTAAAACGGTTTCCTTTGTTCAAACTACATCAGATGACAGAAGAAAGTCCAGGTGGGAAATTGTTGGAGGGAATTTTTAACAATCCCTTCCTCCCATCACCTCATCATATCACCGTCCCCAAGGTCAGATGAATGATGAAAGATAAAAGTCATTCCCTCTGTCATTAAGACCATATCATTTATTTGGACATGGAGCGCTGACCTTTCTTCAGGGCTGTACACAGGACTGTGCTAAAACTGTCAGAGTTCGAGGGGCACGAGGACCACTGAAGCAGCCTCACCCCGTCTGATAAATGGATTGGAAATAAGCTACCCAACAGCAGGGATGGCCCATTAATTTTAATCAAAGCTGATGTAAAAAGACGATCACAGCCACATGAGAATATCAACAGCCCCGTGTGTATGTGAACTGAGATTCCCATCCTGTGACACACGCACATCTACACCTACATTATCACAATCAGGATGCCCCTGTGTACCACAAGCCTCTGGCAGCCTCACTGACCTTTCTCAGCTCTTTCTTCACCCTTGGCTGATGCTGCCTCCTCACCACCACTGACACCGCAACCCTCCATCTCTCTTCAATTCCCTTCCATGCCCCATTAGTTGAGCTTGGCTGGAGACAAAGAGGCAGGGCCTTGGAACCGAATGACCTGGTCAGTCTGAGATTTAATGGAGAAATCAGGTGTTGGAGGGATAATGACCAAAGCACGCCAGAAGTCAAGGACAATGGCTGCAGCCTGCACAGTCAGGGGTCAGGCTTACGGAGGCTTTAATGCCAAACATGTCCTCTTGCAGTAAATTTTATAAAGTGCGAAGCCAACCTGGAGTGAAGCTCTGTAATTAGACATAAAAAGTTTTGTGCAATAGTAGATACTTTAGTACTACCAAGAACTTTGGTGAGATTGTGTATTTATGTTTATGTGTACTTTATACCCTGTAGATGAAAACCAACTGAGAACAATGGGCTATGACAAAACTCCTGATATCATTTTGGAAGTCCCTATTGGTAAGTTAAAAGCCTGAGTCTAAAATAATAGCTTTTCCCTAAAAGGACCATGCCTTTGTTGAAGTACTGTAATGTTATGCCTTATAATAAAATGTTGTGTATGATATGAGCTCAGACGATGCAATCCTCCTTTTCACTTTTGGATTTTTTTCAATTACAACCAGTTTACTAAAAATATGTGTTTCTGATGTTATAAAAAGCTGTGGAAGGACACATTGTTCATTGGATTGAGAGCAAAGCTTCTTTTGGAGACGATCACAGCCATCGAACATACCTCAACGAGCAATTCTGGAGCTACTGGAACAGGTCAGGTATCTCTTTGCTTTCAGATTTTATTTACTTTATCTCTGTTGGCCGTGTCTCACAGCCACTATTATTCTCTCAGATTAACTTCTTCTTTCTGTGACCACAAACCACCGTCAACTTTTCAGTATTATAAAAGCTTTTTCATATCTCTGTCCAACAACTCGCTCCACTTCCTTTCTGGTGTAGGCTGCTTTCACCACAAGATTCCACGTGGTATGTCTGTACATTACACCACTTCCACATCGACTCCTGTTACGAGACGCCTTTGCAGCCTGAATGGTTTGCCTGCGAACTTGATTGTTTGGTAGAATACAGACATTGTGTTGGAAGGGAAGCTAGGAAGTGGGTGATTAATGCATTGCATCTGTTGTCATGAGAACCTTTGGATAGGAACAGGCTTTTGTGGTCTGGCCGTTGCAGAACCCGAGGTGTGCGTTTATGTGTGTATGCACTCACATTTCTGAATGAGTAGGAGAAATATCAACTGACCTATGCTATTCTTTACCTCAGGCATTGTTGAGTATATATCTATATTATTAAAGGTGACAGTAGAAAACTTAAAAATGTCAAAAATACTTGCATTAAAAACCGCAGTGAACATAGAAGTTGAACGTGTCAATCAGTTTTTGTTAAATGCCAGCAAAAAGATCTATAGCAACGTGGACGACTGTCATCTACTTCGATCGAGTAAAAATATGTTTAGCAGTTCACTCGGTTGTATAAATTCATCTCAAACTGAGGTATTCTGAGAGGCTTGTTTATTGACACACACTGGACTGCTGGTCGCTCCCACATGTTTTTCACATCCCTGCCTCCCTTGGCGCTGGATCCCAATACCTCTCACTGCAGCCCTGATCCCAATCAGCTGTGATGGCCATCTGACATGTTGTGACACTGCGGTGGAGTGCCAGGAGGTGCCTTTCCTTGACGCCGTGTCCAAAAGTCAGGCAGAATCGAGCTGTCTCGTTATACTCGCGTCTTTGTTTTCAGTGCTTGTGCAGATCCAGATTGCATTTCTGGATAAATCAAAACAAAAGGACGGAAAGAGAAATGGTTTACTATGGTTGAATTTGTGCTTCATACTAAAAACCTAACTGCCAACATAAAATACATAAAATGTCAGCAATTTACTTATTTGGATCACAAACTTACCCAAGATGGCCTGTTTAGAGATTTTTAAAGTTACTTCAGCCTTTTTTTGCATTTGGTAATAAATATGGCATTTTTCATAAAAGGGAAAAAAAGGATATTGTTAGAATGCTATAAATAACTTCTTTTGATGTTGTTTTTCTTTTGAATAAAATTAAGGGAAAATTCTCTCTACTAAAGTCAGCCATTTGGTTATCAGAAAAAGAAATATTATTTTGTATATTCTTTTAATATAAAATTGCCTTATTTCTAAATTATTATTTATTTTATAGTATTTTTTTTATTTTACTAAAAACTGTTGAGGTCAGGATCTAAAAGTTATAAGTTTAACATTTTTGTTAGTGCTCAATTTTTGGTTTAAATAAATGAATCAAGACAAAAAGATCCATTTCTTAGAAAACATTCCTAGAAAACGTAAAGGTAATTGGCTTCTGTTTCTTCTGTTTAGATTAAAGACAACATTATTGAGGGTTATTGTTACTTTAAAACTTGTATTAGTTTACAGTGGGTCAAAATATTTCAACATACCAGTGGTCAGTCGAGGTTTAGTCTGTGTCTTGTATAATTGCCTTTGGCTACATTTCATTTATATTCACTTGGGCACTCTTGTCCAAGTGTGTTAACATACTGACAAAATAGATTCCATCATGTTGCCAAGCTGTGGAAACATTCTATGCTCCCCCAAAAAAATATTTCTCAGCTTTACCTTTACCGGTAATTTTAATTTACTGACATTTAAAGCAGATATCCTTCGTTCTTATCATTAGTTTATAAACAGTAAAGTAAGTGTGCACACACCTGCAGAAAGCTGCGATTTATAATATTACTGCATGTTTTAGTCACTAAAATGAAGCCAGGTGACAATAGAACAAATGAGACGTTATCATTTCCTTCTCTTCAACGCTGAAACTGGCCTTGAAGGGGCAGATCTTTGGTGTATTTGTCCATTCTTCCATTCCTCAAAGCCTGATTTTAGTCCTTGACTCAGAAGCAGTTTTCTTTTTTGTGATTGCCCTTGGAATCTCACACCAGTCTTTGTAATTACCTCATTGCTCCTGATTGACATTTCCAGTGATTTGCTTATTTTTCATGAATTCCCTCTTTGCTTTAACTGAGCTGCTTCACCCATTGCTTGTGTTAATTGTTCTTTAGTTGCCCTCAAGCATTGCTTAGTGAGGACATGTTTTTGTAGATGGAGATAAAAAAAAAAGGAACATAACTGATTTTCCCTCCAAAGCCCTCACCAGCTGCATTTATCATCCAAGCAATAGTCTTGCCAACACACTAACCCCATAATGAACCCCTCTTCAGTGGAGTGAGGGGTAATGACGCTTCACCTACAATGCTCCCAAGAAAAAAAAAAAAGGGCGGCTGGAAAAATGGGGAGAAAAACAGTCTTGTGCCGACTCAGATGCCGCGTTCAGGCCCAGTGCCTGGATGAGATGGTGAAGCGGCAGCTATCGGTGTCTTCCAGCCATCAATCTTAGCTGGTGGCGTTCCAGAGCCGGCGAGCCCTCTGCTCTGACGGATGTTCAGATAATTGAGTGATCCATCTCGCCCAACTATCAGAGTTGCATAAAAATTATTCACCTGCTTGTGAATATTAAACACATAATGAGCCTCTTGTGTGTTTTAGGAGAAGTGCGTAAGGTTAAACACAGCATGTAATGAAATATGTACTCCTGTGTGGTATCACCCTAACCGTTCCTTCCTGATTCTGGTGGACTTAAATCAATAATGGCTGGCAAGCTTCCCTCCATAAGACTGAGCAGCTGCTAAGGCTCTACTTTGGTCTGCAGCTGATTGTCTAGGCTATGTGTATAATTATACAATGTCCTAATTGTTTTTCTACTTGAACAATTATTAATGGATTTGGTGAAAGAATATTAGGATGTTTTCTTAATGAGAGATTTTGAGCATTTGGCAGATGTAAAATTTGCTTCTTAATTTAAGGTTTTAACTTTTTGAAGTCTCTTGTTGGCGCTGTTTAACTAGAATAAAAGACACAAGTAATTTTGATACGCAGTGGTTGGATTAGTAGACCGTTTAAGAAGGGGTGCCCAATATTAATAAAAACACTCAATTGCAATATTTTACTTTAATATTGCAATGACTTTATATGTTTCGATAAGCCTCATTTATCTTTTTGTGTTTAATCATCTTGGTCACTATCAGCTAAACTGGGAGTAGACATCAAGGATAGGGACGGTCTATCTGATTGGTATGCAAATGAACGTCACATGGAACATGATAGTCTATGATTTATTGCGATCCAAGCAGTTCTTTGTGATATTGACACAGTGCACACTGATGTAGTGATAACAATAACTCTGTGATAAATTGTGCAGACCTACTGATGAGTGAATTCTTTATGGTGGACAATAACCCAAAAAACATGTCACAGTATTTTTCTTTTTTTTTTTTTTTTTACAGTAAAATCACACTCATGGTTTTATCAATCAAAAATGTTTTATGTAAAAAACAAAAAACAAACAATTTAGACAATTGTATTTTTTAATAGATTAATTTCAGTTTGTGCAATAATTTTATGCAATGATAGAATGTGCCCTGTCAATGCTGTGATATTTTCCCTGTGGCAGACTGTCAACACAGTAGCATCCTTCATGATCTAATACAGTCATCCCCCTCACCCCTAGTGTGGATCAAACAGTATTAAAAGTCTTGAACATTAACATTACATCCTTAAATATTAAAACTTCATCACAAAACAAAAAAGCCTTGGTAAAATTGTTAATGGAAATTCTCCAGAAGCATTTTGTTGAAAAGGATTTAGATAGTTTTCCACAGGAACACGTCAAATCTGTACTATTAACTTTTTTACGCCCCATTTTTTATTATTATATTTTACAAATAGGATCTAAAATCTCACTTATGTGTTTCTGTGTTGCGAGATGTTTTTTTTTTTTTTTTTGCAATATTCTGATGTTGTCAGCCCAGGATTTTAAACACATGCTTTTTTCCTATAAGAAAATAAAATGTATTAAATAGCATTGATTTAATATTTCATATGTATTCAGATAGATAACATAACAAAAAAGGAACAATTTCATACAATTAATCATTAAATTTGAGCTCAAATCAGAGCAAAGGACAGCGCTTTAAAAGATTTTAATCGCAAAACTCTATCTTTTAAAAATCCTACGATATTTTGTGTGATACGTATGTAGATGTGTACCAGTAAAATAGCTCATGCTCATTAAAAATAATGCACTGAAAAAAGATTTTTAAATTCAGCAGTTAGTATAAAAAAAAACCCAACAAACAGTTGCTTGAATATTCATGTAATTTCATCACCCAGTTGCTATATAGTTTATCTATAAGCAAACAACAAAATGACTTTGTGGTCTAACATAACATTATAAGGGTAGAGCTGTATAAATAGATTCTGACCTTGTTGATATTCCCAATTTCCTCTGCCCTATCCCCCCCCCCCCCCCCCCCCCCCCCCCCCCCCCCCCC
>SSNR01000125.1:840819-864907 GCA_006937965.1 Callopanchax toddi
CCCCCCCCCCCCCCCCCCCCCCCCATCCAGACACAACAGTCTGTGTGAAAATGAGTTTGGATGCCAGTTCGTCCCCCTCCCCATGTAGTAAATCAGCTATGCAATTGGTGAACTGCAAATGTGTCAGAGTTGAAAATGTTAGCACTCTTAATGGAGGCTTGAAAAGGTTAGATCTGATAAAAAGCTGTCAGACGTCCACAAAACATGATTTATGGCAAAATAATGGGACACTATGCCTCATTTCCCCCTCATATGAAATGGGGGTTAAGACTTTTTGGTTTGCTATTATACATGACCACTTGGAAATTTGTTGAGGCTTGAATGCGTGCACTTATATTCTGTTTCATCAGGCTCCTTTTGTTTGAGTAATTTTGAAAGCTACACCCTGATAAAGTGTGAATTTGTAGCGTCCTGTAATTAGATGGTGAAAATTGTTGTACTCCAAAAGCACACTTTGTGTTGATCTTAATTCAGATCTGTCACTGTGTGTCCTTTTGTTCCACTTTTTTTTTTTTACTATGTTCATAATGGAAGCAATGCTACAATTATTGAGGAAGTCATGATTCTGAAGCCTTATCAGACTGTTCCAATAGCATCACTAATCTGCTTTCTGACACTCTTGTCTAATGAATGGATGGAAATAAGATTTATGGGATGTTTAAAACGGTAGTTGACACCACTGCAATTAGACATCTTGAGTTCTTTGTGAACTTTTTTCCAATTATGAATGGTATGCCGAAGGTTTACAGATGAAATTGCAGGGTAATTCTGCTGTAGTCTCAGGGCGTCAATCGATTTGAGACACCAAATTAATTTTTTGATTCCAGATATTGTACATCGCTTTCCTTTTTTAATGGATATGTCCATCAGATTTGTTGAACTTCCTAACACAGTGATGATGGGAATGTTTAATTAGAGGAAAGTAATGATATAATGTGTTTTTGCCTCCCTCCACAAATAAATGTATCTGATTATGCCTCTATCTTCAAACATTCTTAGTGCAGCAGCATTAATATTAATACATAGATGCAGATGTTTGTCTTTCACTTAACCAGAAGGAATTTGCTCACATTGTGGTGTGTGTACGCGTGCCTGTAGACTGTCAGCTTAAGTGGTCCTGCGTCATGCAGTGGTAGGATAAGAGTATTAAAAGCCTCGGCAGCAGGGGCATCACTGAGCCAGAGCAGATACGGGATGTCACCTGAGAGAGGGTGCCCACAGGTCGTGGCTTCTGCTGATCCAATGTGGCTGGACGTTACAGGCTCTTCCCAAGGACAGCTACTGGCACCTCCAAGGTGACGAGGTGACACTTCTAAGACCTGTGCCCTGCGTTACTTTACCTCAGGTTCCTGTCAGAAAGGTGCACGACAATAGAGACTTTAAAAAAATAAAAAAAACTGCTAAAATTATGGTGACCCTATATTTGAATTGTTGCAAGTTTTAAGTCTAAATCAGGTCACTTTCAGGGTTTCAACTCCAACAAGTATTTGTTTCAGTATTTCATTTTTTATTTTGTGTACTTAATATTAACAAAGTATTCCGTTTTCCCAGTAGAGCATAAGAGCTGTTGACGTAGGCTTTCTCCTATTTATAGTAATTGACGCCTCATGCAGTGCAGGAACGTGGCCTCTTTTATTGTTTCCTTTGTTATGACATCCTCCCGTAGAATATTCCACAGCTAGAAAAATAGCTGTGCACAGTGGTGGCTCCTTTAGGGCTTTACAAGTGTTTGTTTTAGGGTACGGCAGCTCACAGAAGTGCAATGCCGGCCCCCCAAAGCACAAGCACCGTAGAATATTAATGGCAAATGACAAGTCAGCTCTGATGCTTCAAGGATTTCATGCTTTTAAGGATGCACATTTGGGTGCGTTGTTTAAGGCGTCTGGGGTGTAATCCGCATTCGAAGGGCTGCAGCAGCCTGAGGATTTAGCTCAGGTTAAGCCTCCGTGTCTCCTATTTATTTTAGTCGGATTGTACGTGTGCATTATCCAAATTTGTCTTTTACAATCGAGTCTAAGAGTAGCTTTGACATGGCCGCTGCGTGTATAAACGAGGAGCGGGACAGGCGGCGGCATTATACACCCCTCCTCCTGTCTCTCTGCTGCCAGTGACACTTTGAGATGGAGAGGAAAGCCTCAAGTCAAATGAGGTGCGAGCATGTCTGCTCCATGAATTCCTGTTTTGCTATGGAACTTTTTAAAGACGATCGTGCATTTTTTTGTCAGCTTTCAGAATGTATGTCATCAGAGCTGCAGAGACACACTTTTCCCCCTCTTATTTAGTTTTTTTTTAGTCTTACCATCCTTTCCCCATTTTTCTCCCCTCTACATTGACCTTCTGGGTTTTATCCCACTGAGAAGTCAGCAACATTTATCAAAAGGATGGCTAAAAGTAGGCATGGAATAGATAGGTCTTTTGTAGAAGTCAGGCTAACAGGTGAATTTCAATGACCGTCTGACCTCTAAAAGACATTCTGTTTTTAACCTCCATGGGAATTTAAACTTGCAGCTATATTTTCTGGACATGGAAACGGGTCATATTGTGCATTAGATAACGGTCTTCACACCTCTGCTGTTAAATGATTAATTAGTGGTTATACACATTTGTGCTTGTGCATCTTGTCTAATCTACCATCAAATTGTAACTTGCATGTTTTTTTTTTTTTATTGCTTTTACAATTAATCCAGTTCCCACTTCAAAAACTGCTTGTTATTGTCCATCTTTAGGGCTTATTTGCATTTTAACTCTTCTGTTAAAGTGAACAGAGGATGATGTGTTCAATCTAAAAATGTTGTAGTTTCATAACTTCTTTTTTCCAGATTTATAAAGCAGTTAGAACATGTTTCCTTTTAGTAAATTTTGGTCATTGTTGAATTGTACACACATGCACAAGGGTGATTTCCACTTCTATCTTTAGCCATGAATGGATACAGTCACTTCCATAATAGCCGTCTGCAGACAGAAACCGTTTGCATCACAACTAAACTAAATAATATTAACAATGAAAGCAGCAGCAACAAATAAAGCATGGATATGATACTGAGACTTTCATCTGTGCGAAAGAAAAATCTATTCTAGTGGTCTCTTCTAAAATCACAAATGGAAAAACTACTACTGTGGAAAAAAGGTTCAGAGCAAGGAATCTTAATACTTAATCAGATCCAATCCAGAACTACAGGATGATTACTGGTACATTATCTCAGAAAAAGCACTAGGGCCATTCATTTACTTAGATTGTCATATTGGTTTAAAAATAATTAAATGAAAAGAAGCATCAAATAGATTTTTACAAATCCATGTCCCTATGGAGATGTATGGGTTGTAGAAGAAGCCTTCCTGTGTATTCAAAAGCCAAATTTAGTTTCCTCACACATCAAGAGCAACGACCTCATCATGTGGCAGAAGACCAGGAAAAAAAACTTTTTTAGTCACATCAGCAAGGTCTTACAAAAAACTACTTATGCACAACTGTTACACAGAAATCCTGTTATTTATAGCACACACAATAAAGAACTGTTTTTTTTTTTCTATTCTTTTCTGGAGTTGTATTTATTGCCAGAAGCACTTTATTTTTAGGCACTACTCTTGTTTAAATCTATGAAGTCTTTCCATTGCCACAGCTTATTGGATCAGTTCAGACAATTTATCCCAACTTTGATTTATATGTTGATCAGCTGTGTCTGTCAGCACAAAAACAGTAAACACTTTTTTTGGGGGGACCAAAAATAAATAAAATGTATATATTTTTACAGGTTGACAACCAAGGAAACAATGCTTCATATTTCTGCCTTTGTGTTTAAAGAGCAGCCCTGTGTGTACCAGATAATGTGCTGGTACATGTGGTCTGCGGAGGCCCATCAGTCACAGTGTGGACCTGGCTGCTTGTGATAAGTGGTTCCTTATAGATAACCAAGACAGTAGGCTGCTTTTTATAGGTCCACTGTCCCTCACATGACCTTCCTTTTTTCCCCCCTCAGTTTTGCATTTTCTAACATGTAATTAATATATTTTATTGTACAGAGTGGACAATAGAATATAGTTTCACCTGAAGAAACATAAAGTAAGCAAAAATATAATTGCATACACATGCATCTCCCGCTGTGTTTGTTTTTTAGTTTTAGGGACCATCTTGGCAGAGATTGACCTCATTGTGTTAATAAAACAACGATTCACATAATTAACGATTCCTATCTTTACAACAGCTTTTGATCATCTGAACCAAGAAGGCAAAGCACTTCCTGCTTCTTAGTATTTTTACAAAATTGGCCAAGGTAATACAACATAGTGGAGATAATTTTGTAGAACATCAGTTAAACTTTTTTATTTTAAGTTTTGATAAGTTCGGTGAAATATTCTGTATTTACCAGATAGCCCTGTTGCTTCTTAAAAAGGATTTTAAATAAATCTATTTCCTGTTCGGACCTCCTTGATTTCATTCATTAATAGTAATTTGGACTGAATTGCTATAAGTTAAATATCAAATGAAAAATGTGGCCCTTTTTCTTTATATCAGTAAACCCAAATGCTGTTGTTGCCCTAACAGTCTAAAAAGACACAAGCTTGCTGCTGCCTTTGCTCACAGGCCTGGCGTTTGTTTAAGAGCTTCATCAGGACCGCTTTCCCCTCATCTTTGTTCCCAGGCAGCCCTCACCCTCTCCTGCCTCTGGTTTGAGTTTCACGTCTCTCGGCGGTCTGATTGCCTGATAGCTCAAACATCTCTGCCGGTCCGTCCTTTAGAGCGAGGGTGTAATCAAAGACACATGAGGAGCCTGTGTCCAAGTACTGACCTTCTGATTTTGCTCATCAGTTTGGGGGGTTGTATAAGATTCAATAGGTCAGCTGATTTATCTTCAGAAACTTTGATCTTTAATTTGTTTGAAGGATTAAAGCCTAATTGAATCATATTAGACCTTCTACTTTTTTGTTTTAATGTTGCAGTTTCATTTATTTCCTTATTTGTGAGGCAAACTTTATGAGACAAGTAAAAAACGTATTCATTATATGATCCAAATTCCAACTCAGTCCGCTGTCGATGTAACGTTTCAACATAAGCTGGAAGTTGAAACGGACGCAACCCAATCTTTTTCCTTTGGACTGATGCGAGATAACAGAGGCGTATATTTCTGAGCAAGTGAAATATAAACTCTTCACCGAGTTTTGGGCTTTGACCCGCCCCCTTTGAACAGCCGCCACAAAGATGTCAGAGAAATCTATTTCTCATTTTGAGTGATATCTATATCAGCGTGGACGTTCACACCATGTATCTTTCCCCACGTTACCCCCAGAATCTGTCTCTCTGATGACGGGTGCGTGCTTTAAATGACCACTCTTATTTTTCGCGAAGGGTGTCTGTGTGTCACGGAGGTTACAGGGGAACGGGCAGAATAGAGCTGTCTGGTGAAAGGCCTCTGATAGAAAGTGCCACTTCCATTTGAGCTCAGCTGCAGCTAAGCCTGGCCCGGCTCGCTGTATTATCCGACACTTCACATTCTCTTCTCCTGCCATCGGAATGGATGTGAAAACTGTATTAACTTCAGACAGAGTTTTGGCCCGACCATTTCTCCCCTCTCCCCCCTTTTTCATTGCTTTTCTTCAGTTTGTTTTATCAGGACTGACAACTGTCCCAGTTGTGTTTTGCTTGTTGTTTATAAGTTTTCTGACTCTTTGTGCTACTTTTGTAAAAAAAAAAGATAAAAAAAACTTGGTTAGAAATTTGCCAAGCACAAGTTTAAAGTGATAAACTCTTTTTCTTTTTTACAGCAGTGGGTGAATAAGTTACAACGTTTTATTCATTTTCTTTTGGGTTTACTATTGATTTGAAACTTCTCATTTCAGGCGTGAGGAGCATTACTCTCAGATATGATGACAGTCTTTTCCTGTTTAAGTCTTGGTTAGGGGGACAGAAACGGTCTGTTTTTTTATATTTGTAGTGGTTTGAATTAGAAGGGGGATAAATGTTCTCAAACCGATCAAAAAATATTTAGCTTCAGCTCCACTGGTGAAACAAAACACACTTAAGAGACATTTTTGAACTACTCCCCCCTCTCTTGTTAAAAAAAAAAGAAAAGAAAAACCTCCCTAAGTCATTTTGTTTTTAAATTGTAGCACGGAGTTCATGGGAAACTCATTCTAAGGTTACCTGCACCCCTACAAAGTGACGTGAGGGGGAGAAGGATTACGTCTAGAAGAATGTTTTTGCAGTTAGTTGAAATATTACTAACCTTGTCAAATGTCATTTTGAATGAGAAAGCAAACATATTTTAATCAGAGTTTTAAAGGCAGGCTTTTTTCAACATGTGACTCTCAGAGTTAGGGGTCAGCTAATTGCATCGTTTGATGTCATGTTTGGTCTCGTTCTCTGTTCTGACTGCAAGGGAGTTCTTTCCCTCTGGAACTACTTTTTGTCTCTTTTTATGTCTCTCGCACACACTTCATCATATGCACAGATAAAAAAGGAAAGCCTCTTCTTCCTGCCAACATTTTTTTTTGCCACAGCTTCATTTTCTGTTTGTATCACTGAAAGTTTGCTCCTCAGAAATGGCAGCAATAAACTTCAAGAAAGAATCATTTTTATTTTTTTGTAAGTAATTGTGCACAAGAATGGAGTTTATCGATCTTTGATTTGTCTCCTTATAAAATATATGAATCACAAATATTTAAAAATTTCTCCCACCATCCTTTAGCGGGTTAATTTTCCTAAAATTGTAGTCTTGATTCTCTTTGGATCTTATAATTACTGTTTAACAGCAGCAGAGGGGGGGAGTAAAAGGATATACATTGTAAATTATGTTTGACAAGGTGGGGTTAGTGGTTTTGTTGTAGCTTGTCTTTAGTTATTACTCATACTTCCTCCTGCCATAGATAACGTCTGCCGGTGAACATATCAAGGTAAGCATTGGCGCAGGGCCCTTATCGGCAGCATTGATTTAGGGCAAAAACCCAGTGACAGAGGTCATTGTGTAGTAAAGCTATCCATCATCCCAGTTTGATTTCTGCACAGGCCTGTCTCCAAGTTGTCTACATGTAGGTTGGTAAGGCCCCAAAGGAGGCCCCAAGTGCTTTGGATTGTGTATGTGTGTGTGTGAGTTCAGATAAAACCTATGACATTGCAAGCCTAATTTAATGTTTTAATATGGCATAGTCTTCACTTTCAGAGGATTTTCTACAGTTTAATACTTACAAATGAGGTCTCCTTAACAGCGCAAATCCTTAAATAAACATGATTACAGTAAATGTGTTGATTTATGTTTGTTCTTCTTGTTTTCATGGGGTTGAAACTTCATTAATAAAAGTTTAAGGTAGTTCGCAGACAGGTAAATATGTGTGAATAATTAAATAATAAGTCTTGACCATGTCTAAATGCATTGAGTTGCCACCATGTTGTTTGGCTGATTAAAGCCATACTCGGTAGCCAGGTAAACAAGCTAGGTCTCGCTAGCTAGTTTACAGAAACACGACTCACAGCACTCACCCCTCCCGTCGGGTATAATCTGTAACGCGAGCCTCCCGCGGACATGGGACTCCGTTTTGCGACGATTACAATGCAGAGTCTAACTCCAGCCGTAGAAATGTTCCCCCAGCTTTTCCTCTTTTCACCTCCAAACGTTTTTAGTTTTCTGCTAGCTGAAAAGGTGTTTTTTGGGGGGGACTCTGGTATTTTTATTTTAAAATGAAAGCACTGACCACCGGCTAATTCTGTCCTCCTTTCACTTCCGGGATGTTCAGATGGAAAATGTGTCCAGGCGGATTGTTGGTGATTCCAAGCAGTGAGGAAATGCGGCAGACAGACAGCTGGATTGTCCAATCCTATCGTTTGGACCGAACGATAGGATTGGCTGAAGTTTTTAGAGAACTGCGGGACAACTACTTTATTGATTTCTTTCGGGGGTTTTTTAATCTCCACAATATATTTATGGCTATACTATGTTGGAACGTTGTTAAGAGGCTTAAAAAAACGTTAAAAACTACATTGTTTACCTGGCTACTGAGTATGCCTTTAATAATTTACGTTAATGAGCAGTTGGACAGGTGTACCCAATAAAGTGGCCAGTGAATGTGTGTGTATATTTATGCACATAAATATATTTATGCACAAAGTTTGATGATTGTTAGTCAACGTGAGCTAGTCCTATAACTTTTAGGTTAAACGTTCCCTATACTCTGCCATCAAATCAGACAGCTCCTAATTGGAAATATGCTTTGAGTCATAAAACCGCTTTTTCACTAAACAATTTTATTACCCTTTCACTTTAATCCTGCAAAAGTTGGAAACTTAAAAAATATTCTCCTAATATACTTTCATGTAGCCTGGCTGTGATGAATCCTCAGGGGGGAAAAATGATACTCCCAGGAAACTAAAGATCTCTAGCAGGGATGGAGGTGATGCTCACTCCAGCCTACCACAGGATAACCTAAGTAGCTAATTACACTTCAGTCTATAATCAAACCCATGTCAGGTTGTCTGAGAACCTGGATTTGTATGCTGCATTTCAGTTAAATACAGAAGCAGCTTAAACATTTTATGGTTCTCGCCTCAAATTAAAGTTTTTTTCTGCCCTGCAATCCCCTATAAAATATGTCATATCCCATTACACAAATTTGGATATGGTACATTAGCGATGAGAGTGCTTAAGCTATGAATATGTTGACTTTCTTGTGCTGTGTGCAGCGGGTTAGCTCGTTGGGGGTTGGTAGTATTTTTTTTCCTTTTTTTTTTTTACCTCTAAAAAGTTGTCTTGAATTTTCTCCCTTCGGAAAGTGATATGTTTTTGCAATTCAAATATTTGCTCATTCTCTTCTCTATTGCAAAGCTCTCTTTGAAGCCGAGGAGTTCTATCAGGACCAATGACAGCGTGAGTGTGCAGCGTGACAGCGCAAGAGGCAGTGCCGGACTATTTCTAACTGCATATTTAAATAGCTGGGAAATCCAGAATCAAAAATGTATGCAAATGACGGCATGTTTTGCATGCTGATATTTTTATGATTTGGGGCTTGCATATTCAGGTGGTGCTGGGTACGTGCTTAGCGTTAGCAACATTAATCAGAATCGCTTCATGTCCTCACCACATCCTTGATCTTTTTCTAAACAAACATATCTGAGGGTAGAAGGTCTGCAGTGTGGTAGTTTTACTTTTAATAAAGCTTTACTTAATTTTTCATGAACTTTTCAGTGGAAACGCATTCCTAAGGCCTAAATCTTTCTAGGAAATTATAGAATCACAAAGCATTTGATTCTAAGCACGATTAATAATAAACATTATGAAAGATCTACTTGCTTAAAAAAATATATGAATTCAAGTACCCAAATTGTTCCTGCAAATACATTGAAAAGCTTTTTTTTTTTTTTATGAAATCTATTTACTTGTGCAATTTAATACTTTATGTAGCTGTTTTTGCAATGAGCTACATTTCAAAACAGACTCAAAATTGGCCAGAGGTCTTTCTGCACTTCCTAAGGTAAAGAAAATAGTGTAAAATAATTAATTGAATTGTCATCTGTATGAACCGTTCTTGCTTTCTGTACCCTATAATTCCAACCTCACTTCCCCCCTTCCCCTCACCACAATTTTCCATCTTTTTTTTTTCTAAACAGCAATTAATCTCATTTTTAGTCCAATTTCCAGCCCTCTGCTAGTGTCAGAGCGAGTCCCCTGTTTTGTTCCTATTTGGCTTGGTTCCTCTGCATAGTCATTAAGGGCCCAATTAATGTCACCCTTTAGCTGAAGAGTGCTCATTTTTATTGGGGAGCTGACAGTCACCGCCATGAGTGCCGCAGTGTAATATGCATTAATTGCCCCGTAACACTGGTAATTACCAGTTCTTCAAGCCTCTCAGTAAACTGTCATGCCCAGACACGACTTCTTTGAAATAGATTACTCATTAGGGGGACCTGCCCTGTTTTCCAATGGGGGCTCACTGGGTTGGCATAAAGACGAAAAAAATCTGGTGCTTGAACAAATAGTTGCCAAAAGCAATTTCCTATTACAACTTCCCTGTGACGGCTTTTCTCTTCCAAGCCTTCTATCTTCCTCCTCTTTTCTCTCCTCAGATGATTTTCTAGCCATCACTTAAGGTAATAACCAGAAGGTAGAGGTCCATCAAAAATCTTGCTGATAGTTTGTCTCCTTGACTGAAAATCCTGTCTTGGAATTTCACTATTTAAAACATAACACTAATTGTTTGTTTATGTCCTTTCGTTTAGCTTTATGAAATGTATTTTGTTCCGTTTTTCTTACGTTTGTGCAACAGTGCTATAAATACTCCTAGACTAAAGCAGCATTGAAGGGGTCTGTACACACGCTCAAGGCTGTGTTGATGTATAGTTCTTGTTTAAATATTGAAATCAACTTTGCTCGACTTTCTTATTTGCAAACCACATTGTTGTAACTCTTGTTTGTTTGTTCATGATTCCTGGGCTGCGTTATGAAGAAAAAATAGTCATTTTGAGTGCAAAGGGATAAATTTAACAACAGATTTAGAGAACAAACACAGAGGGCGAAGTGTGGGTGCTACCTTTGCTCAGTGATAAGCTCAAATAAAGGACAGTCCAAATTAAACAGTGCTAGCAAACACATCCTTTTGCACAGAAAGGTGTTGGCTTGTTTAGTCACTCTTAAAGTAATATTTAGATTTCATCATAGATTTGTATATGCTAGAAGTGAGTGGCGGATTCTTCTGTTCTTTTTTTTTCTCCACAAAGCCCCTTTTGTGTCATTACCCATTTACCATAGCAAGGAGAGAAACAGATTTTGAGGACCATAGAAAAGCCTCTCTCAGAGACGAGCACACAAATAGAAATCACATACATCCATGCACACACTCAGCCTCACAAAGGTCCTGCTTTTGTTTTATCTTCCTTATAGCACCTGCTTCAGGCAATCTGCTCCCGCTCGTCTCAAATGAATTTTGTCACGGCCTTTCAGATTCTCATCCAGCGATGTGCTAATGAAAGGAGATGGTACAATTTGAACTGACCTGGTAGCAGCCAGCAGTGCACAGCTGAAAGCGAGGGATGAGGACACACCCCTCCTTGATACCAAAGACAAGTCAACCATCTACTGATATACCCATTATCCTTCTCATTAATACCCTGCAGACCATGGTGTGCAAGCGTGTGCGTCTCTGCGCCGTTCTGCGTGCATTTATCTGTTTGTGTTGGTTGAACACTTATCGAATTGTTTATGACAGGCCTAATTGGGGTAATTGAAGACATTAAGATTACCTGTCAGCTGTGTGTATCCAGACTCCCCATCTGTCTGACAACTTCTGACAAGTGAGGGACCCCGTAGCATCAGTGATGATGGAGCATTCCCAGGCCATAATAGGGACGATAGGGTCCACTCTAATTTGATGTGGACAGCCTTAGCTGTGAGCATCCGCCATCCTTTGTGTGTGTTTTGCTTGTGTGTGTGAGTGTGAGTCTTGGGGGGGGGGGGGGTTAAGTATAAGTGAGAGCTGGCCAGACTAATGGAATCCCCTTCGGCAATGTGACAAAGCGATGAGGCAGTCTTAAGGGAAGAGTGAAAGAGGTCTTCAAGTGTTTATAGACATGAGAGGGAAGGTGCTCTGGGTGACGGCCTGCTCAGACTGAATGACATGAGAGGAACACTGACATCTGTGTGTCTGTCAGGATGCAGACAATCACCAATAGTTTTGATCAGTGACTCCTATACTTCTTTTAAACAAAGGAAGACCAAAATGCACCAATGTTTTTTGCAAAAGTAACCTCGTCATCACAGTATCATTAAAATGGCAAATGTCTAATCTGTGTTGTATGTTGTTATTTTTTTAAATCCAGAACACCCTAGTAATTTCATGGTCCTTCAGTCTACTAGAATATTTAAAGGTGACTGAAGCACAGTCCTATCTTCCTAGGCTTAAGGAATGTGCCTGTGCATATCTGTATCAACTCACCCTCCCTCCTTTTCCCTCCCCTATCGCCTCTCCTGTGTGGGCATTGTGTGGGGCTTTGCAGTGTCATCGCTATGACAGATCAACGCTGTCAGCCCAGGAGATCCTTCTGTTTGTTTGTTCTACTCCAAAAGGGGTTAAACTGTCAAGTTGACAACTCACGAGACCCTTAGAGTCTGCCCTACTGCCTCTGCGTAGCTCCCTCTCTCCCTCCCATCCACCTTCATCCCCAAACGAGTGAAAATCAATACCAGATTGCCTGAGGACCACTGTTTGGTGTGGGCCTGACCCCTAGATGTCCCCCACTCTGCTTCTTTCATTACATGTAGCCCAGTATTTAACTTCCCATCCTGATCCCTTGCCTAATTAGTTTCGATAAGCTCTGAGTCGCTCTCTCCTGCCCTCCTTCTCTATCTGTGTATATGTGTCTCTCTCCTTCTCTGTTACACGTGTGTTCAAACACAAACACAACAGACATTTTGATTCCTTGCCCTTTGAAGGGACACTCTGGGCTGGGAGTAACACAAATCCCAACACGCACGCATAAGCCCTCTGCTCCTCTTGAGCAAAGGCGTATTGATGTGTTTGCTTAGCAAATTTCTAAAAACTACAATGAAATTAGATTTGCACCCCAGATTTTCTGTGAAAACACTGGGGATAGCATGTGTTGTCATAAACGAATGGTACCCTGCAGTGAGCCTGTTGGAAAGACTCTTTAGGATTGGTGTTTGGTCACAAGAAGCCATGTTTATCATAGAGATCATTTAGCTCAATTTCTTAAATTTTATATAAAAAAATATATGCAATTAAAGTCCAAATTACCCACAATTTCCAGAGTATATTTTTTTCTTCAACAGCCCTGTGCATTTTTTGTCTGTTTTTAACGTACCACCCAGATTTCTAGGTGCCGCCACTTCGTTAGCTAGCCTGTCGACCACCGACAAGCCACAACAACGTGTTGCCCCCCCCACCTCCTTTTCTGCTCCCTCCTGGGGGCTAAAATTACCCTTAGGAATGTAAACAGACTGCCGAGTAAGCACACAGATTTCTGCGGACCTTTGCCTCTGTCCACCTCCAGACTTGCCCTATACTGGGAGGGTTTCCATTTTGGACACAGTGACCAACCTTTATTGTTAGGGTGTCTTATCTCGGCTTTGGTTGTGTTACAGCAGAAGTTTTCTCTTTAAGTGTTACAATAACATACCATTCATTTGTATGGTAAACATACTTCCGAATGCATTTTTTTATTCTTTTGTCTCCTTTCTTATAGAAGAGAGAGAGGCGCTCTTACCAATTCATTAGTTGTACAGCATAGCCGTAAGCTGTGGAGTCTGGGTGAAAAAGTTCAGTGGGCTGGGCGCTGACATGTTGATTTAGTGGTGGTAATACGACTGCACTTCCAAAGGTGCTGACTTGGATGAAAGCCAGGCCTCCTTTTTTTTTTCTTTCTCTCTCTCTTTCTCGCTCTCTGGGAGACATTAGAGACCTCGCTCTAATTTTGGGCCAGAGTTGTTCTCATGGATGCAGAGGTCAGGAGGCCTACACAACAAACATTCACACCTGCCCCTCCATGACTTTTGATTCCTCCCTCACTGAGAAGGCTGGTGGCTTTACAATGTAAGACCTATTACTGAGAGAAAACCAGTGGATACTGGGGTTTTTTAGATAAATATTTCACTTGGATCAGTCAGTGTAAAAATGTCATATAATATTAAAAGGTGCACATGTGTTGAAACTGTTACATTAGAATACTTTTAAAATACATTTTGTCAGTAATAATGGTACATATCTTTAAAACAGGCTCAAAAAAGACAAAATATTATTTTAATTTTGTCATTATTACAAGTAAACATAATTTTGCATTTATTTATGAATGAAAAGCGACTTGCTTATACTGTGTTCAGCATCATTGCATGTGTACTTCTGTAGATTTCAATAGTACACACCTCATGACCTCACATATAAACATGATATCTATACATTTACACACTCCGCCCTGCAGGACGCATCAGATTTGCAGGCGCCCGGTCAGGCTGACGCTGCCCTAGCAAGGCCAGATAAGGTTACAGTACAAACTGTTGTTGATTAGGGCCGTGCCCATAGTGGGGGTTACATCCTAAATTGAAAACACATTAGCAGCTCAGGTTAAGATCAGGATTAGGTCCAGAACTGCAAAGGATCGAGGAGCAGCAGCAGATACAAAATGGCCGTCGTTCTGCCTTCCTTTGACTGCATTTCCCCAGAGACAGGTGGCAATTATCAGCTGGGGCTGCTGGGAGTTCACAATAACAGGTTAAAGGAGCATGTATCCCCCTGACGATGTGGTCTTCTCTGTCTGCGCAGCCTCTTAGCCCCCAGCCGGCTCGCCCACCGCCGTGGGGAGCTTCCTGTCTCGCAGCAGAACACAGACATGCAGACTCATCAAAGGCCAGTGGGACTCTCTGGACAGATATCCAAATTTGTGCTGTGCACTTGTGGGCCTCATCTGAAAACACTGAAAGTCTACTGGACCTTATTATACATTTACTTACTTATTCTTTGACATTCAAATATACTTATCGTACCTAACTTGTCCTGTAACTACATCAGGATTACAAGCACAGTTGTAACATTTCATATCTTTATGCTCCTGCAGAAGAGACATCATTTACAGCAATCACCATAATAGAATTTATTCTTCTCAGCATCGTGTTAATGAATACTTTCTCAGTGTGTCAAAACTAAACAGATTGAGCCGTTTTTATGATGTAGAGCTACATGGGAAGCCAGCATCTGAGAAAACAACTGTCTGAACGTTAACCTTTATCCAAGCAAAGCCTTCGAATAATTCTATTTATCCAGCAAAATCTTTGAAAAGTGATACCGTTTGCATAAGAGTTATGATTCACTGCATGATCCAGTTTAGTTGGAACTAACTTTAATGCTGTTTGGACTAACTTTTGAACCCTTAACAGACAAAACCCAAATTACACCTTGTTTGGTTTTGCTCCACATTTCTCGCAGACCCATCGAGTGTCAAAGCACATTTCACCGTGACGCCGTAGATCTGAGAAGGGACCAGCTCACATCACACACACACACACACACACAGTGCACTTGTCCCTCTGATATGTGTTGCTAATGTGTTCGGCGACATGCTCAGTTAGGAGACTTAACGAGTTCCAAACACTGAATAAAACTCCTCCCTGTGACCGGAGGATGTTTGGAAAAGCAGGGCATCCAGTTCTTAACTGTTTGTACAACCCAAATGATGCCATCATGGAGCGTTTCTGGATCTCCCTGTTGTACTTTCAAACTAAAAATAATGGTAACATTTATCAACCAAGGCACATGTATAACTGATGTAATCAGTCAGCTGTCAGACTATGTGAGAGTGTGTAAGGTGATAAGCTTTTGGTTAATTTGAGCGGGTGGCCGAGGGGATTGGGGTTTTTTTTGTGGGGGGGTGGGGGTCAGAGAAAGTGATACTGATGGTGGGAGATAAAACTCTGATAGCACTGTGAGGTCATTAAAGAAGAAGAGTGTTGGGTAACGGTTAATAATAAATTAGCATGATAACTACCGGAAATATCTGTTATTGCTCCAAAGTGGATGACATAAATTTAAAGATAATGTTATTTAGTAATATGATGTATATCTATATTAAAAGAATTACAGTGGATCTCTAAGTTTAACATTAGTATGATGTTTTTGTCTAAAAGCCGAATCACGAATAATTGCGTTCAGTGCCAGATTTAGTAAACTGAGCAAATTAGCATCAGTTTATCAGGAGCAGGAATAATTACTGTTGGTAGTCACAAAGAAGCATTTGATAATCAGGATACATTAAGTTACCAAAAGAAAAAATAAAGACAAAAATTTTAAACGACAGCATTTGAACATTTTTATTAGTTCATGTACTAGCTAGCAGATGTGCCCAAAGTTTTTATTTCCAAAAGCATTATTAACAAGTTAATTAAAAACAATATTTTTAAAACTCTCATGTTATCTAAAAATATATTTTTTAATATATACTGTATTTAGATAAAATTGCTATCTGCAGGTCAGAACTGTTCAAGATTTGGCAATCTGTATCTCATCAGCCCTCAAACCCAGAATTGGTGCTTCACATACACTACCTATAAAAAGTATTCATCCCTGTGGATGTTTGACCCTTTTGTTGCTTTTATAAATTGATCATGAGCAGCATAATTCTTTGACCAAAGTTTTCCAAAAAAAACTTTAATTTCAAAGTGAAAACTGGCTTCTACAAAATAATAATACATTTTTTTTTTAAATATGGAACATAAAAGTGATTGCCTAAATATTCTCCCTCTTTAAAGTTACTGTCTTAATTCAGCAGTGGTCCAGCCAATTGGTGCTAGTAGTCTCACAATTAGTGGAACCGCCTGAGGGCAGTGATTGGAGTATAAAGACACCTGTGTCTGGAAGGTCCATCCAGTGGTTAATCGGTTTTTCTGGCTACTGTCACAGCATGAAAACAAAAAAAAAAACTCCAAATAAATCAGAGAAAAGGTTTTGGAAAAGTATAAGTCAGGATGGATACAAATACATTTCTAAGGCACTGAACATTCGCTGGAGTTGAGTTAAATCCATCATCTAGAAATGTAAGGAATATGGCACCAAGTGTAAATCTGCCTAGATCAGGCTGTCCTTGCAAATTGAGTGGCCGTGCAAGAATGAGACTAGTGAGAGAGTCCACCAGGACACCTATGAAGCAGTTACAAGCTTCATCGGCTGAGATGGGAGAGACTGCATACAAAGACTGTTGCCAGGGTTCTTCACTGCTCAAAGCTTTGTGGAAGGGTGGCAATGAGAAAGCCACTGTTAAAGAAAACTCATTAACTCTTGACTACAGTTTGCCAAAAGGCATGTTGGAAACGCCATCTTAAAGAGGAATAAAGTTATTTGCTCTGATGAAACCATAATGGAGCTTTTTGGCCATGAAACAAGACTTTGTTAATCAGACACCAAACACTGTACATCACCACAAACACACCATCCCCACTGTGGAGCATGGTGGTGGCAGCATCATGCTGTAGGGATGCTTCTCAGCAGCAGGCTCTGGAAGGCTGGTAAAGGTAGGAAGTAAAATGAATGCAGCAAAATGTAGGGAAATACTGGAGGATAATTTGATTCCATCCACAGGAGAACTACAGCTTGGAAGAAGATTTATTTCCCAGCAAGACAATGAGCCAAAGCATCCAGTTAAAGCTACTTAGAAATGGTTTGAAGACCAGGTGGATGTGTGACCCAGTAAAAGCCTCAGTCCCATAAAGAATTTGTGGCTGGACTTGAAAAGGGCTGTTCACACCCTGATGATCCCCACACAACCTGACAGAGCTTGAATAGATTTGCAAGGAAAAATGAAGTAGAACTGCAATGTCCAGATTTGCTTGAGACCTATTCCCACAGACTCTGTGCTGTGATTGCAACCAAAGGTGCATCTACTACTGACTTGAACATGGTGAATGTTTAATCAATCAGTATTTTATGTTATACATTTTTTTTATTGTCAATATTGTGTTGAAAGCAGTTGACAAAAAAGGGTTAAAAAAAAAACTAAAAAGCCAAATTATGTTGCTCATTTATAAAATCAATAATATGGTAAAATATCCAAGGGATGAAATATATATATGTATATATATAGTACATATAGTATATGTATTGAACCTACAGTAAATTGTCTCCTACCTTACAAGTAATGACACACTGACACACCCACATTTCCATGATTAACTTCTCAATTATGTTTACAAAGTACAGCCTACTTTCAACTGGCATGGAGTATCCACCACATCCTGCCCTCGGCTCAGCTTAATCGCCAACACCTACGCAAGCATTGTAATTATAATGAACGATTGTGTTTCAGTTGCTTATTTGTTATTTACATACATTGGGTAAACTGAACCAGTTCATAAAGGCAAAGCAAGTAGAGCAGGACAACAAATGGTTCTATTCTTGGCTCTAGCCATGTTAATAACTTGTCTGTGGGAGGTTAACTCTTCTGTTCAATTCCTGTTATTTATGGCGAGTAGGCTGTATGGTTTGCAGCAAGGGATTATTTACCTCCCTGTACTAGGATGCCCCTCCGGGCAGAGTCGGCCTTTAAATATCCGATTTGTGCTCAGATGCTTTACTTATCAGGGGTGTCATCGTTGTCAGGCTGGCTGACTGGTTACAAGCACCTACTGTAAGGCTATTAAAACACACAATGTGTTGGATTTACAGTGATTAGCTGCAGGGCTAAATCACCTGGCATGCAAGTCCTGGATCACTGCCACGTTCTCAAATTTCACACCTACTAATACATCATACAATCATTATCTAACCCTGTAAATGCTGACTTCTAAAGAACAGGGCATTTGTCACACAGACACGTTTTTGTCTGTTTTTGCTTTGTACATAGTTTGTCTCCTTTCAACACATTTATCTGTGCATTTTGTACTTGATCAGTCCTGATACGTCTGTTCTAAAAGGAGCTGAACAGGTTTCATACGTGCATTCTGGAGAGCAATAAAAGACTAAATAAGGCTCGTGTTTGGCAGCGATTTAGCAGCCCAACCCAGTGACCTGATGTATGGATGCTGAAAACAAAGAGGTCTTTATGGAGCGCCCTCAGAGACACAGAGTTCACCCTCAGGTAGAGGCTTGCACTGTCTAAATCATTCCTGGGGCGTTTGTTTAAAATGGATTCATGTGGTATGTAGAAAGAAGAAGTAAGGGTGTTTTACAGTTGCACGTAAATTCCACTAGATTTTTTTAAAATCCTTCTCAACGATCCGTCATGTCGTGTAATGTGTTTTGGCAGAGGCAATTGGCTCCCATTTTAAGAAGGTTGTTTTTCACCAAATGTGGCAGATCAAATTAACACTGATCTAGGTAGAAAAGTTAAACTCAGTTACAGTTACTTTTTTTTCTAGCAACGTATTAGAAAATATTAGGCAAAAAAAGGACGTTTGTGCATCCTGTCAATTAAAGCTCCTAATAGAAATAGACATATTGTTAAAATTGAGGAAAATTAGACACCTTTCAATATAATTTTCTGATTTTAACTTTGATTTAATTAACATGTTGCACATAGTGGCACCAAATGTCAACAAGAGTTGCCAAGTGTTTTTAAAAAATTCAAAATCAGCTTGTTAGTAAAAAAATAAATAAACAAGGTAGTTTGAGTGAGATTTTGTAGGTTTTGTAGTTATATGTAAGCAATTTTTCTCAATTTTTCCATTAAAATATTAGCAAATTGTACAGTCATCATTGCACTCATGCCAGTCAATTATACACATTGCATTTAGGTCCTGTTCTCAGCTGTGTGAGGTTTTGCTTCATAGCGTGCTCTGTGTGCGTGCATGTGTGTGCTGATGGCTAATAACGCTGCCTCTTCACCATTCAGGGCTTTTTGTTCCTGAGTGCCTTGCTCTCATTAAGCTGCTATAGGAAGCTGCTTGGCACCTGCCTAAAATGTGACCACCAGCCGCTCATTAACACTAACAAAAGTGTGGTTGGCAGCACCAATCCACGCCCAAGCTTGTCAAGTGGCTCGCTTGCTGAAATTAGGTGCATTTCACAAACAATTGCACCATCTTGTTAGGTGGTTATTGGAAGATGGTTGTGTTTGGCTTTGAGGTTGGGTTTAATAAGCACATTCCAGGTTAAAATGCCTACAAATTTAAACTCATCTTCCATTCGGTTCAAGTGTTGCAACTTCAGAGGGTCTAAATGCAGTAGTGAATCTTTATAGTGTATATTTATAGCTCCGCTTTACAATGTTTGGATGGGTTTTTTTTTTTGGAACTTTAGGAATCTGTAGCCGTCAGACTTAGTCTTTGCCCCCCTGACCCTCCCTCTCTGTTATTGTTTCTACTCCTCGGCTCAGAATTTTTTACCTCAAGGTCCCTGTAGTATTGACTTGTATTAATGCTGAGTAGGTTTCAAAATCCATTTATTTTCTTTACGGTACAGAAAGGCCTTGGTGACATGGCTCCCCAGTGTTTATAATTTTGCTAGTTTCAATTTGTACTTGGCCTCCCCTGACAGACCTGGGACATGATGTATCGTGCACCGCTGCCTTATCTGTTGATGTACAGTTTTAACCTTTTCAGAGGGTTGCCCCTCTACACTTTGTTGAGAGCAGTCGCCCCTTTTTCCTCCCCCGTTGAGCCTCACGTCCCCATCCAGAGCGCAGGAAATACATATAGTAAGGCGACTGAATGAAAAGTAGAGCATAACCTCTTTTCAGAAGTCGCCTAATGTAAATGTTTATCTTGTGTCTCCATAACATTTCCATATTAAGAATTGGTGTCCGTGTGCAACAGTGGACCGTGGCGATGATGAGAGTTTTGGGGGTTTGGGGTTTTGTTCGGCGCTGAGAGACTGAGCTATGTGTGTGACATTGTGGTGAACTTGCAGCGTGCATCTGCAGGGCCGTTAGCGTTGGCCTGCTCGCTCATAGATACAGCACCGTAAATCACACACTGTAAAGTGCAGGACGAAGTGCATGAGCATGTACCGCTGCAAGGGCCTCAGTGAGGGAGGGACGTGCATGTATAGCCACATATTTTCTTGTACATGTGTCTCCACAAAGAGCTGTATGTAAAACATGCACCACCTCAGGGCCCAGCCAAGACGGCACAATGCAACCGGCTGTGGCACAGATCAGTCTTAGGATTGTATTTGTAATTTATGTTCTTTTGATATGTTGTCAGAATTTTGCCGTATATATTTTTAGATTCATTTAAAATATTGTAACCACACAAGAACAAAAAAAAGGTTTGAATAATCACTAATAAAATAATAATTTGATATGTTTCAGCAAGGAGTGACTGATTGCATGTTCCAGGTTTTATGTACTTTACCTTGGAGCTGAACTTCCACTGCTCTCTGTGGCCCTTTGGCTCGCTTCCTTTGTAGTTCTCCAGAGGCCCCACAGCATTGTTAACTGTCTGAGGATAGAGTATCTGGGACTGGAGCGCTGTCAGACTGTCGGGTCTGGTCTTGCAGTCAGAGTTCAACTCTAACATAGTTTTATGCATGGCAGCTAATGTTCAAAGAATAGGTATGATGTATATGAGGCAGAAAAGGCCATGGGTGGCTCTTTGGGGCTTATTAAATACCCTGACAGGAATGGTTTCTTAAAAGAGAGAAGTGAAATAATTTTGCACATTTCTAGTAAAATATCCTGAACCTTACATTGTACAGTAGCTATGGTGTACAGTAGCTCCACAAATATTATAGCAGGAGAAAAGACAGAAAGGAAATCTGTTTTTAAACAGTCTGAGTTTTTTTTAACCCCCTTTAGGAACTGCAGCATTAGCTAATTAAGATAAAGTTTCTTTTCCTGTCAAAGTGCTGGTGAATCAAACAGCTGGGCATTGTCAGCATGGCGGACATTAACCACCAGATGCAGGATGTTAAAGTTTCAGACTTTACGTTGACCTCTATTTTCAAAAGCATTCTGATGACGAGATTCAAAAGTCTTGGTACAGTTCTTTGTTATTTCATAGAATGTTGTTGTTTTGCTGCCATTGTAATGTAATTGAGAGTGTATCAGCCATTCAAAAAGATCCTTATCTTCCAGGCGGTCTTTTTGTTTGATTCAGAGCAAGTTTCCTGGATGGTGATCAAAAGAAAATCCCAAAGCCACTTTATCTACTGCAGATCCAGTTCACTTTGTTCAATATTTTTACTAACTTATTTCTGCTGTTTTGGGTGAGTTTCCATTTCCGGTGTTAACAGCCAGAAGCATTTTGTTTATATATTTAAAAGCATCTGTGTGACTTATCGTGAGCTACTTCAGGGCTCATAAAAGCAATGATTTACTTACCAAACAGCATTTTTGTTTTTGTTTCGCGCTGCAGGTTTGGCCCAGGCCTCGTGATCTACTGGTACGGATTTATTGGGGAGCTGGACTGCCAGAGAGACAGAGGTATCCTACTTAAAGATTGTTTTCCCACAAACATTGTCACGCTGTGTCATGCCAACCACCAGGAGTGAATGCCACAAAGCCAAAAAGAGGACAAAGAGTGAGAAAAGATCAGAGCGGAGCAGAAGAAAAACAGAAAAATTCAACACGGGATGCCTGAATAGGAGGAAAGAGTGAGAGCAACAAGGAGGTGGGAAGGTTAGAAACACTGAACTGTGCAGGGGTGGATTCCTGCTATAGATCCGGAAGCAATTTAGCTTTCCTGCAGCGTGATAACAGCTGGTGAAAAACTGCCCTGAACTCCACCTGACCCTCTTTCTTCGTCTGTATCTCGCTTTCTTCCTGTCATTCACTGCACCGAAGCAGGCTCGTGTAAACACACAACGGCATATCGGACGGTGCACGGCCAGGCGCTGCTTGTGGTCAACACCTGGCCCTTGGATGGCCTCTCACAGTGGATGGACACAGAGCTCGTCAAGACCAAAGCAGGACACAAGACCCTTACTTATCACACCCAAAAAGCCCTGGCCTTTGTCACTCCTTCCTCCTCCGCTCCATTGGCAGATAAGAGAGGTGCGGTCTGGAGGATCGGTGGACGCCTGTCTCTCACCTGCGTCACTCGGTGCCCTCTCAGTCACTCTGCAGGGGAATAAACAGGATCATTTCTGATTAAGGCTGCCCTCACAGTGACCCTGGTCACTTTTTGTTCTGTACAGTGATTTAAATGATTTAAAACAACTGTTTGTGCTGCGTCTCCTTTCATATGTGTTCAGTTAAATAACTGCTATTGTTCTTTAAGAAATAAAACTCAACAAATTATTATTTTCCTAAAAAATGTTCTTTTAAATTGACCTTTACATTTTTTATTATAGAACAGGCGTAATTAGTACTTGCCATGTTGGTTTGAACAGTTATGTACTGTGACAATTTTTATTATTTTACTTTATAATAAAAAAAAAAATTCTGTCAGTGCTCTATTGAGAAAAACCATAGAAAATCCTGACTGTTGAAACACCTGATATTTTTTTCTTTGTACAATCAGCAATTTAACACCCCAAACATGTTTATTTATGCTAAATGAATAATTATAAACAGATTTTTTGGGGGGGCCAAAATTGAATTAAAAAATGAAAAAAATATTTAAATGAGTTTATAAGAGTTTGAGAGACTTTTGAGTTTAAAGTCAAATAAAATGAACAGATGGTGGTCTTACATTGAAATAAAACTTTACAAAATATATTTTATTCATAGCACTGTTAGAGAAAAAGTTAAATATACCACAAATGTATTGTCTAATACAACATAAGAAGTTTCTCTCCCTGTGTACTTTTGTATCTTTTAATAAATATTTGATCAAACTACGGTATGTTCCTCCAGGATTAACACAATAAACTTTATCTACTTCTTCAGCCGTGAGTGTCTACAGGTACATAGAAACACCTTATTACCATCTAAAGGCGCGTGGCTATCTAGTGGTCGTCTGGCTCATCTTTATAACCCCGGCCCATTTTATGAGGAGATACTAATGGAAGAAACACAGCTGAGCTCGGGGAACCAAACATAAAGTTGAGTGATGTTTTTAGAGTCCGATATGCTCTGCCTATAGGAGGTCCCTGTCCTCTTCTTTACGGCACACAAAACGATAAGAGGAGGAAAGTGAAAAGGTGAAGAACCTTGTGTCACCTAAGAGGCTGCCGGCTGTAAAAGGAATTATTTTCCTTATTCTAAATGGAACCAATTACCAAAGAAAAAGTGTTTTTTCTGGATTGTTGCCTAATTTCTGCAAGTTTTTACACTAAGTGGAAATAAGGTGCATCATGTTCTTATCCTATTTTGTGATTAAGTTTATTTCTTTTAAATAAAGCTTTAGTTTGCAGAATAAAAAGAGTTGCTTGTGTTTTTCTTCAGTTTTGGACTGTGCATGCAGTTAGAGAGATGTAGTATGTGGGGGTTAAATACCACTAAAGTGTTGCTTGATTTGTTACCCTTAAACCTCTAACCCTCAGCCGGCTCCCTTCTAGGTCTTGATCTCTCCATGAGAAGGCCACTGGTTCACCATGAGGTCGCCAGGCAGCAATGCCTTCCTCTGTCAGCCCCCCCTCCACCTCGCCCCATGTGGTACAAAACAACTGTCCCCATGTGTCCAGTTAAACTCCGTCCTAATGCCTGACCGTGGTATGCTTAGACATCAGTTTATGACTCCTGTTGGACACGAAAAAACAGAGCTGCCTTACACGGGGGGGGGGGGGGGGC
>SSNR01000125.1:864917-879921 GCA_006937965.1 Callopanchax toddi
GGGGGGGGGGGGGGGGGACTCTCTGTTGAACATGAGCAGAATAAATGGAAAACAGCAGATTCAGTTCCTCTAAAGTTTCAAGCCTTCCTGCCATTGTTTTCCAAGATGGCTGTTGCACAAAAGAGGAGCCAGGGTCAGCTCCTATAAATTAGGTTCTGCAACACAATGTGGACTAAATACAGCTTTTTTTACAAACTGACATCAAAGGTGAGCACTGGCATCAACATCAGCTGACAAGATTTCCATGATGTGAATGCAAATGTAGAAAAAAATACCTCCCATCTGATTATTTTTAAGAGCCAGACATCTTTATTTAGTGTTTTTCTTGCCCCTGTCTTCCACCCCTTTTAGATACATTGTTCCTGTCATAACAATAAGTCTGCCGAGTGATTTCCAAATAAGGCCAGATTGAAGAGGCTGCTTCCTGGAGCTGTGAACAGCCTTGATCTGAAGGAGGCTGATTCTCCAGAGCAAATGAAGAGCATAACCTGAGCGTGACAGAAAAATTAAGAGAATTATGAAATCCTGTTGCACTGTAATTAAAATTCCCATTCAGTTAAGATTTATTTTTATTTATGTATTAATCATTTTCCTATTCATAAGTTTGTTTTTGTTTACTTTGCTTCTAAAATGACTATTGTTCATTAAAGTAAAAGAGGAAAAAACTTTTCTCTGTAACAAACCATTACCAAACCACGACTTGGATTTACACCCCGTAGCGGATCATGATCACAATATTTAACAATATCACAGCTGCAGATTTTCTTTATAACATGAAGCCCTACATTCAACAAACTCTTGACACGTTTCATTGTGTTATAATATTTGTAAATCTGTGACTCCCATGTGTCAGATTAGTTTGATGCTGTCCACAGAATCCCCTCTGTCTGGTCTGGGCCCGCAGGCTATTGGAAGTCTGCTTTCCACTCAGATGTACAACTTGGCCCAATCTCTTCCAGTTCCTGCTGTTTTATGCCTCTATGTCCAAGCTGTTAGACCACTGAGACTCTGAGAATGAGAAAAGGAGGACAGAACCCCAGTTCTATCCCTCCAGCAGACCACCAAATGGGCTTCCTCCACGCTCCTGTGTTATTTATGTGAGGAGATCTCGGGCCTGTTTCTGCCTCAGGCAGGAGTGTTTTTAGGAGGGATCCTCTCAGCTTCTCCAAGCCAGCAAGACATCAGAGTGGAGATGAATAAAAGCTCTCCTAGTAGAGTTAAAGCAGCCAGATTGAAATTTTTAAAAAGGCTTTTATTATTTTACGGCTGGAATAACAGCACTGCAAAATAAGCCGCCCCCCCCCCCGTAAGCTGAAGTAGATATGAAGAGTTTTTATTTTTCGGAGGCTCCAGCCAATAATCAGTGGCTGTTATTTAAAAACAACAATGAATCATGAGAAAAATGGTTGAGGTTGTGGGGGTAGGGGTGAGGAGGGATTTAAATGGCAACGCAGTGGATGTTTGATTGACAGGATGGAGGACAGATGGTATGTTTGAATGAAAATGTACAACTATGACACATAAATCCACTCAGATCTGGGAGTGGGGGAAGCTATGGAATAAAATGTAAGCTTTGTGACTCATTGGCTGCATTGGACAAGAAGAGTAACGATGTTCAAAGATCTGAAAGTGCTGCAAAAGCAAATTGTGGGGTTTATTTGGTTTTGCCTCACATATCACGGCCTGGTGGGTGAAAATCTCCCTTTTTTAAGCTTTAAATTCAAACCTAAAGCTGCTTTCTGTTGAGATTAACAGTTTGGCAATAGAAACCTAATGGAGCACTATGTTAAAGAGAGAGGTGTTGACTGGGCTTCTTGCTAATTAAGGTATTCCATTTAGCTAAGCTAAGCCCCCATTTGTAAAAACTGTGCCGCTTGTTACCTAACCCTACTTTCAAATAAATCCAGGACGCATATTTAGAGTTCCTTCCAGTGAGACCTGATATGCCATAAGTCTGCAGCTCTGCAAGTGTAGCCAAGATGTCAAACATCGACCATATTTTCAGGGACTATTTTAGGCCAGGTTAAATTTCTTTCCATCCTTTTTTCCCCTCTCCCTCAAACATGTATTGCTTTGAATAAAACAAAGAAAGGGAATGCAGTATTTTCTGTTTGGATCCACCTTCATGGAAGCCGCCTGCTTTAGCTTTGGCCACTAAAGGTCAGCCCTCCTGGTGTGGCATTTGGTCGGTGACAGAAGTGACCCAGAAACCATGCCGTCTCCTGCTAACAGTGAGGTTTCAGAGGAAACCTGGTCACAGAATCGGGTACGTGTCACCGTGGCAATGGGCTGAGAGGAACGGCAGGGTAGTAGGGGGAAGAGACCGTAGTCATCATCAGTGACATTCTAAAAGATTAGTTGGAAACATGGCCTAGCCTAGAGGAAAAGGTTAGATGCATGTGGCTCGAGAAATAAAACCCTCACCGTTTTCCTTCTTCATGGTGATGACCTGGTGAAAGAAGTGACGAGCTTCGTATTATGAAATAAGTGTTCTAAGAAGAAGCTGAGGCTACTTTACAACCGTGAACATAAACCACAGGCTCTGATTGGCTCTGAGAGCAACGGGACCACTAATCCAGATGATAACAGTGGGTCTGGCCCTCCACACTGCGCCAACTTTGCTCATTCTCAAATCACGCTTGCATTTGTCAAAACAAGTCCTGTGATCATTTGTCTCGCCTCAACAAATCCAGCTTTAAAATCCCAAGATCACAGGACTTCTCCATTATGTACAGACTCAGCTTAATTTTGGAAATATTTGAAAGAGCAGATGTGATTGGGTATTTTATTGAGTTGTTGCCGCTGGCAACATAATATTTTTGTGCTGGGATCTTGTGCATCTCAGGGATGGAAGCCATGGATGTGCCATTTGATAAAAAAAAAAGATGCTGAGAGCAGGAGAAAAAAGAGGATTTAATAATTTTGAGATTTTTTTTTAGGGATGGTTTGAAGAACTGAACAATTAATGGTTTAGCTGAAAGCTCAGGGTCAGATTCTGTGTCATTTCGGTTGAGAAAGGTGAGCTATCCTTCATTTTTACAGCTCATTTTCTCTCCAATCTGCTCTGCTATATCTGGATAGAACCTCTGCTGCCATGTCCTTGAGTTCCCAGTGACAGGTAAATATACACTTCCATCCAAAACACATGTCCCCCTTCGTCTACATGAGACTTATGGGAGGTCAGCCTGAGTTGGATCGATGTTACGGTTCATTTTTATAGGCCTGATGATGTCATACTGCTGTGTGTTTAGTTATGAGTCCACAAACCTGTTGCTGCAAGAAAGCAACAATTGCAACTTAGATAGTGACAAACGGATGAAACACTAGAGTTTTACATACATTTTGAGTGAGATCCCTCTCCTCTGCACATCGCTCCATATCCCTATCCCGCTGGGATCATCACCAGGTCACACAAGAGGGAAGAATGAATGGAGCGATGTGATGTTGTCATTCAAATGGAATGGATCGCTTGAACTCCGCTGCACGCTCCTAATGACCCTGTGTGGGGAACTGTAATGTGGTTTTCCCCATTGGGTTTGAGGGAAACTCTATGCCAGGCCATTCAGGTGTGCAATAAAGTGCTTTTCACTTTCTGAGGACTTCCTGTCTCCAGTGGCGTTCTCTATTAACTCCTCGCAGACAGACAAGAGGCTTCCTATTGGCCTGGACACCCTTTATCGCAGCAGTTATTCCCCCCAGGTATGGCGCTACCTGGTCTGCTGATAAGATAGGGAGCCGGCTGCCTGTCATTGGCAGATGAAGGCTATCAGAATATTGACATCAGTTTACACTCCTTGTTGAGAAACAAACTTGGACTTGTGAGACAGTTACACACAGGGCTTTTATTGTTTTGAAGGCACCCAAATAGCCTTATGTCACAGCTCCCCCTCCTCCTCCTCCACTTTTCAGTTGGCTACTATTTATTCCCACCAGCTGTAGTGACGTGCTAAAAAAGTTCTTGACACCAGCTCTTGCTTTTCATCACTGAAGCTTCCGACTGCTAACAGGGACTGAGCTGCTTTTTCCTCTCTCTCTCTCTCTCTCTCTCTCTCTCCCTCTCCCTCTCTCCCCCCTCCTCTTATAATCTGCAGAGAGTCACACGCCAAATTTATCAGATAAATTACAGGATGTCGCAGATGAAATCTTTCTCATAAATCTTCTCATCAGAAGGCTCTGACAGAGGCCACTGCTGGTAAAACACCTGGGTGGCTAACCAATATGGACGGACTGACCCAAAACTAAAAAGATAAGAAAAAAAATCTAATTAAAATATAAAACAATTTAAAATTAATAATAATAGTAATACTTTTTACATATTGAGTTTGAAGGATTGCACAGCAATCTGATAACTAAAAAATAAATAAAATAAGCTTTAATGAGATTTTTTTTCCCACATATTTTAATACATTTTATACAAATTAGAAAGTCCCCCAAAATGTTCCAAAAAATGTAATTCTTGTTTCTGATTTTATGCAAATATCATATGCTAGATTTTGTTCTCTCCATAATAAAATCGTTTGATTTAGCAGCTTTAAAATTCGCATTATGATGTCATTAAAATGCATTCATTTTATTTTTTACATTTTTTTTTCTCAGAAATATTTGATTTATTTGATCAGAAATGTAAAAATAAAATAAAATAAAATAATGAAATTTTTGAGAAAAAAAATCGATTATTATTATTATTAGTGTTGTTGTTGTTTATAGTAGTATCATAACTATTTTGATCAGACCAGTTGAAGTGCACCGCCTGTATCTCCTCTAACTCCATCTCCCTGCTCCCTTTTTGCCCTCCCTCGTCTCCATTTTTCTTTTCCTGTCTTCTTTTCCGTATAGACCTGTATGCCATTACATTGTTTTGAAAAATAAGAAGAGGTTTTAACTGCCACCCGAGACGATAATGGTTACCGGTTCTATACTTTGAGTCAAAATCTTCAAGTGGGCTGTGATTAATGATGACCGGGTCCTTCGGGCCCCATGGCTGCACGACTTCAGCCCCCATGTTCTCTTTTTCTTTTTTCACTTTTTTTCTTTTCAAACACAGAAACTCGTTGCTTGCTGAGATTTTTTTTTTGCATAGATCATAATTATTTTCTTTGTGTGTCACGTGCGCGCGCAGTGGAAGGGGAGGTTGGCAACAAGTCCCCAGGTGCGCACCGTGATATTGACCCTGCAATCCATCTTTATTGATCCCACCATCAGCGCGGCCTCCTAATACATGCATAAGGAGCTTTTTATTTAGGATCAGGCTCACATTTACTTCGACGAATGCAAACAAAATGTAAATAATGTCCATTTGTGTAAAAAAAATGGAAACGGTGAGATGAGATTATATATTTTCAGGAGTGAAAACTCATTTAGAGATGGCGTCAGAAAAACAAATAATCCTTTCTTTCTTTTCTTTCCATAAACAAATTTACTGTGGCCTCCAGAAGGGGTCGCCATCAAGTAATGGCAGTGCGCCTAAGGGTGCTGTGGGGAGGGGAGGGGGGTCTCCAGCTTCTTCTTCTTCTTCTTCTCTCCTCCACCTCAACGTCTACATTAAATCGGACTCATTAATGAACGGATCCAAGTCGCGCCTTTAGAGATGCGCATTAATCAATAGCCAGGGGAGAGTTCAGATTTTAGGAAATCCGCAGCGTGTGCGCGTCCACGCATCCCCCCCTTCCCCCCCCCCCCCCCCTTCCTCCCAGTCCTCTCCTGTTATTTACAGTTCTTGTGAAATGTCTCACTTTGCTGCCCTCGGCTACCCGCAAGATATTTCTAAGCTTGTTTTATTTTTTATTATTTTACTCTCAAAATAACCCAGGGAAATTATAAGACTAAGAAAACCATCTTATAAGAAAATACCCAGAAATGAAAGGAATCAATATTTTCAGCGCTCACTGTGAAGTCCGGTCTCCTAACGGAATAATGTCGGATTTATTAGCGAATCTTATGGGTTTTTTCTGGTCATAAAGCGCGATTATTTCACCGGAAGAAGAAGAAAAAAAAAACGGTCAAATGTTGACAACCTTGAGGCCTTTGTAACGCAGCGCTGGAAAAAAATAAAAAGGCAATGTAATGAGAAAAAGTGGGGCCTGGGGCTCGCCTAATTAAATCTTAACTGATTGAAATAACGCTTTGAATACCTCAAGGCTTGACTAAACTCCGGCTATTTCCCTTTTTATTGCGCTTTATTTATTCTACACTCACATGTCCGCTTTTTCCTTTCTTTTTTTTTTCTCTTGCATCTCCAGCGGCTGCAGGACTGGCCACTGCAATTTACAGCTTCTGCTCATCCCCAAAGGCCTGCAGCCATGTTATTTCACTAATTATAATTTTTAACATCATTAGGAATGATTTTTTGCGGCGTGAGTCTGCAGAGAAGAAAAAGGTTGCGGGGGCTTGAGAGTCACTCTTTAAAATAAAATGTTAAAAAAATCACTCAAGTGTGAAAATAATAATAATATCACTTTTTTTAGTTTAGGCCTGATCTAATTTTTTATTTTACATTTTTAATCTAATGTTGGATCTAACATCTACAGTTAATTGTCAGATTCAATTTTGCAAAAGTTTCAACCATTAGATTAAATTTGCAAAAGGCCATGAAGAGTCATCAGCTCAGGCCGTGTGTGTGTTAGTGTTTGTTGCCTCCATTGTCTGAGGAAATACTATCATAAATGATAAATAGATAATGGAGCTGTCTCCTGCAGACGCGTTCATCAGCGGTAAATGGGAGCTGGCGCGCAGCACCGCGGAGAATTAAGGCGAAAGAGTTTGCAACATTCCTGCGGGGGATAAGTTGTTGACAATTAAAGAACACACACACACACACACACACACACACACACACACACACACACACACACACACACACACACACACACACACACTTGAAAGAAGCGAGGCATAGAGAGAGAGACTCTTATAGAGAGAGGAGGAAAGGTCAGAAATTCCTCTACTGGACGTCTTTGAAGGTTGTTTTCTTTATTTCTTTTACTTTTTAATCATTATTTTTAGCTTCTGCTTCCATTCATTTTTCAATTTAGAGAAAATAAGAATGTCTATTTTTAAACAATAATGCTTTTGTTGTCTTATTTTACTTTCAATTCCCATTTCCCCCTACATTCAGTTCTATAAATATGTGAATTTATTTATTTCCAGACATTTGGACTCCGTCATAAAATGACATCATGTGGAAAAACTGGAGGGGAAAACACAAGAAATAGATAAATAAAAAAATAGAACGCCATAAATAAATAAAGTCTTCTTCCTGTAAATAAAATCACGATAAAGGAGTTTTGCATCCTCTCACGTGATTGTTTTTGGATGGCTCAGATCAACCCTTCCTCCTATTTAAAACCCCCAGCTCCCCTCTTCCTGAAAGCCTTTTCGGTGGTGCTATAATAAACCATTTTCCCTGGGCTTTATTGATCAGTCACTCTGAGCTAATGTAATTATCCTCATCAATAGGGGGACTGCAGGGAGAATCATTATGTGGTTGACATTGATAAATGATCAGCCAAATGCGGCCCTTTTCTCCCAGGGACCCCCGCCTTTGACCCGCTCACACACAGGCCTACGTAACGTAGTCATAGAAACACCTTATGGCAAGAGGAGCGAAAACTGCTGAAACGCTTGAAAAAAAAAAAGAGGGCAACACACACACACATACTGACTGCATACACAAAAAGTAAAAAGTGTCCCCCTCAGCAAGCCGTTCTGGGGAGCGCCAGCTGCACAGCGCAGGACACTCAACCCCTTTTCTGCTTTTTTTTATCTTATTTTTTTAAGACCATCCAAATCAGCAATTTAGAGAAAAAAACTTTTATTTTCTCCTTTGTCTCAGCAAACGCTCATCTAAAAATACTCTGAGATTAGAACACCAGATGCTCTGCGAGAAAAGATGCAATAAAATAAGCATTATTAACATGTTGCCTCTGTTAAACACGCAGGTTTTTTTTTTTTTTTTTTTTTGAGCGTTGTGTTCCGAGAACCGTGCGTGGACTTTTAATATTGTTGCACGGGAGAAGAGGGTCTTTCCAGAGAGGAGCGGGGCTGCATTGTGCAGCAGAGCAGAGGGAATATATTCCTTATTTTATTCTTGCAGCAGCAGCCCGGACTGGCTTTGACAGGGAGGAGATGAAGGGGAGGAGTTGTTTAGCTCGGCTGGATCATCCATCATCCCTGTCACACCGAATCGGCAAAAGGAAAGCAGCAGAGGCAATCTACCTTCTGTCTCATCGGGGAGGAGGTGGGGAGGAAGAGGGGGAGAGAAGAAGGGGGAGGGGGGGGGGAGGAAAAGAAAAGAAAGAAAGAAAAAAAACTATTAATATTAAAATCCTCTCCATCCACAGTAATACTCACGTTTTCATCTGATAATCTCCGCACAAAACGGCGGATTTCTTCCTTCCGTTTTTACGCACTGAATAAAAGAGCGCCAGAAAGACAAAAAGAGTCTTTAAAGTTTTCATTTGCTGAGCAAAGAGGAGGGTTAGTTAACTAAAACCTGCTGTAAAACACTGAAATAAACTCCTTTTATTTCCCCCCCCCCCCCCCCCCCCCCCACACACACACACACACCCTGCCTGACTGAGGCCCAGCTTCAGTGTGTTTAGTTCACTTTTAGAGTTTTAATCTATCATTTAATTTATGGGTCACACTCAGAGTGTGTGTTAAGACTACAACAGGATGTCACGAGGAAAAGAGGAGGTAAAACGGTCGAGTTGAAGCTGTCAAAAGGCTCAACTTTATTTTAAATGATGATCATAAGAGTATGGCCTTTGAACGAGAACAGATTTAGTTCGCTTTGTAATTTATTAAAAAAATTTTTTTACAATTATTAAATTATAACAATAGTTGTAGACTGCCCCCCCCACACACACATGAACACAAGAAAAGATTTAAAAAAAAATTTAAATGAAAAAAAGGGCCTGAAGGTATTTTTGCAACAAAAAAAGTCAAGAAAAAATGTGTTAGTAAAATAGTATTAACAATAAAAATGTATGATATCAAATAATTGTGAATAAGTTTAAATAAAATAGACACATTTAAATTAATTAGCTTTAACCCCCTCCCAAAAAAGGAAAACAATAAAGAAGTGAAAAAATCTACACAAATAATAATAATAATAATAATAATAATAATAATAATAACAATAATAATAATAATAATTATTATTATTAGTTGTTGTGTGTTATTAAAAATTAATTCCTATTTTGTCAGAGTGCAGTAATACCCTGTTTAATAAAAATAGAAAGACTAATTAAGAAAAAAAAAATTCTAAAAAAATATATATATATTTGAATTATTAATTTCCACATAGCCGAAGTTTTAACTTGTCTGTGAAGGACAGGAAAAAAAATCAGACCAAGTAATGCCATCGTTTGTGGTTTAAGGCTGAGTCGGATGGCCGCGGGCGAACAGGGAAAGAGATGGCGCAAAGAGAGAAGAGCAGCTCCTGGACGACAGTACCGGAACACACCGACAGGTGGCGCTGCAAAACGGCAGAAATGAGCCGAGCACACACAAGGCCAGCCATGCTTCCCACTGTGGAGGCAATTACTCTGGGAGCAAATACTTGTTTTGTTGTTTGGATAACACAGGAGCAATGAAAGGTTATTATATAGAAACCTGTTAAAGTTTATTAATATAATAATGTGATTTTTAAAAATTGAAATATCTAAAAAAAAAATTTATACACGTTTTTGATTATTTTTAAAGCCTTTTTGTATCTATGTAAAGCTAATTCTGCTTTTTTTGTCCATTAAGCAAATTCTTTTGCCTCATCATTTTTAGTCCTTTTATGTCACGACTAATAGCTTTTTTCTGCTGCTAAAACTAAAACGACTTGGTGGTAAATTTCTTGTCTAATTTGCAACCTTTAATTTGCATTTTAAAGTTATTTATCATTTGAAGGGTACGTGTGTGCGCCTAAATAAATTGCCATGTCAAGACGTGTTTTCACCACAATTTGTTTTTGTCATTTTAACAGGGCACTCAGTGCTTTAACAGGCAGTCTGGATTTATACATATATATTTATATAGAAGGAAAATAAAAATCTATAGCAAAAAGAGCTCAGGAACAAAGTGAGAAGTGATGTATTTTTATAACCATGTGCAAAAATAAATTTAACATGCAACAACATACCCCAACAATAATTAACCAGTTAACTGAGTTCTGTTAAAAATGGGGGGAGTGAGTTACGACTTAACACAGTTAATCACACAAAAATCTAACAAAAATCAAAAATGAAATATTTATTACAGCATTTGTGACTGAACACCTTTTAAACATTACGTCACAGTCCTCATACAAGTATTTAATGTAATTTTGACAAAGCTTAAGGGAGACGGCATCTTATCATCTAGTGAGGAACACGTGCTGAAAAGGAAGGAATTCATGGACATACAATATCAATGCCACAGCAGATCTGAAACTAGCAAAAACATTCTTTTTCAATTGAGGTAAACACATAGAATATCTAACATGAAACAATTAATAGACTGAACTCTGTACGAAGTTTGTTACAATATTCTCTCTGCTTTTTTTTCTCCCAAAAGCATTGAGTTCATAATTTAAGTGTTTTTTTTTTTTTTAGTTTTTTTTTTAATCTGTTTAGGTTTTTTGGTGCATCAACCATCAAATGCTTCTCCAGTGCCACAGATTCAACGTTTGTGTCAGTATCTGTCCTTATGGCAAGTGTGTTGATCTGCAGGTGAAGAAGCTCCAGGATGTTGCTTCTCAACTGTTAAGCTTCCTTCGATAGGCTCTGACCAATGAGAGTCCAAGGTAAGAAAAAAAATAAAAAATAAAAATGTATAAAACCAACACAATCCAGTGCTTGGGCAAGTTAAAGAAAGAACGTTTTTCTTTAAAACCTACAGGGCAAACATTCATTCATGAACTGAAAAAAAAATCAGAAAAAGGAGGGGTGGTGGCATGAAAAATGTTCAAACTGAATCTTCTGGAGCAATCCTTTAGCAGCCTTTTCCCATCATGCCTTGCTTTTTCGGGGGACAGGACCTGATTGCCCTTCGTGGTTTGAAGCCTTTTTGAGATGTTCCATCTTCTTATTGTTTTTTTCTTTTTAAAGTTGTTTTTTTTTTTTTAAGTGTTGTGCTGCGAGACAGTTTCTTCTCCAGGAAGGAGCACACACACAGCGTGAGAGAGAAAAGGTTTAATTCTAAAACTAGCTCAGGAAACATAAAACATGTGATCCAAAACAAAACAAACAAACAAACAAAAAAGCACAAGTTTTAACTTATTTATCTATACTTTTTATACTACAGTAGTTATAACTCTTGGAGTCTTTCTGCTTTTTTTTTTCTCAATCTTCCAGAGTGATATTAATTTAAAAGAGCTTGTCACATGAAAGTGTACTGTTTATGTTGCTGAGTGCGAAATGTGTGTGTATGTGTGTGTGTGTGTTTAAGTGTGTGCATCTGTCCAGTCTTTGCACACGTTTAAACAGCCTCTGTTACCAAAAAGCCCAAGACTTTACAAAGTGTTCTTGTCAGCTTGGTCCTCTGTTTGGATGAAAGTAACAAAATTGACAAGTTTTTTTTTCTTTTTTTTAAAAAAAAGAAGAAGAAGAAGAAGAAGAAGAAGAAGAAGAATCACAGCTCGTCTGGAATTCTGTTTGTTTAGAGTCAAATTCTGGTCAAAAGGATTTGTTTATAATCTTAAAAATAGTCTCAAAATAGGATTTATTGTGGGCTGCTTCCGTTTTCTTTTTTTTTTTTTTTTTCTCGTGAAGTGTTTTTTGTTGTAGCTGCTGTTGTCGTGGTAGCAATGTTCCTTTTACTATTGGGCGTGGATGTCCAGGCCTTGTCCTCCTGTACTGGGATCAATGGGGGTGAGCAAAGGGGGTCTCTGTGCAGACGTGGTCATTCCTGGGTGCAACGAGGGTCCTCCGTGCATCAGCATGGTGTGGTGAGGGTGGGGATGATCCGGTAGGTACGGGTGGAGAGGGGGTCGGTGATGGTGTGGGTGGTGAGGGGTCATCTGATGAGGGTTGGTGTACGTGGGTGGGCCCATGCTCATGCCCATAGGACTGCTCTGAGGTACAAACTCCCCCGGCATGACTGGCAGACCTGAGAGGAAGACGAGAAGGAGAGAAATGTATTCACGGAGTCAATAAAACTGCAGCTTTGACATGCTCCTTCTCCATTAACAGGCCCTTAATTCAATTTAAACTCAACTTCACCAACAGAGAGCTTAGCAGACTTTATGACATTGCGTGTGTGACTACAGAGCTTTTAGCTTCTGCAAGTAAAGCAAGACATTATTGCAGGGCTATTTTCGGCCATGGTGAGTGGTTTACAATGCCCAATAGCGTTGTGGTCAGGTCTCAGGTTGGAAAATGATCCTCAGTCATCCACAGACAGTGGAGTCCTGCAGGATGGGAGGAAAACCAAGCAGGAATATCGATGCAGAGAAGTGCTAATACTTTTACAAGTGGAACAGTCAATTCCCCAGCTGAATTTAGTGACAAACCGAACAGGCGGCTCTCTCCTGGGAATGCGCCTCTGTGAATATATTTGATTTAGAATCCCTTAAAGAAGTCGTTTAAATAATTTGAGAATCAGTTAGTTGTAACGGCGAGACGGCGAACGTTAAGGCCCCGTTTTTTCCACCGAATGAGGGAATTGTAAGCTCCGTCACAAGAGCAGGAAACAGCAGCAAAACAAAGCAACAGAGATGAAAGGAAGTGAGGAGAGAAAAGAGAGGAAAAAGGAGGTGGGATATGGTGAGGTCCCTGAAGGTGGACTCTACTCCATATGTGTGGAAACCTCAGCATGCTGGCATCTCTCACGCTGTGACAGAACCCAGGACACAGAGCAGGCTCAGTAGTGCCACTGTTTGGCTTTTCACATCCCTGTTTGTCGTAATCAGAAAGGAAAGACTAAGATGTGGTGGAGCGCAGGAAGGTGGTGGTGGTGGTGGGGGGTTTGATCCTGAAGCCTGAGACTTGAGTCTGAGAACATAACTGGTCTGAAGGCCTGGACCTTGGGGAGAAATGAGTAAGCAGGAGGTCCTGTTGAAGCCAGGGGTTCTCGGTCTGGGGTTGGACCTGGGCTCTTTGTAATGTGAACCCCAGGGGGATTAGAGGCTGTAACAGGAGGGGAGAGGTCGCTGCAAGGTCACTGGGCATGCTCACTCTCTGCATTCCTCCACCTTAGTATGCTGCAATTAAGAAATTACACTGGAGGGCCTTGGTGAGGGGGAAACGGAGCGAAAGGAGAGAGGGACAACAAAGGCCAAGATTAATGACCAGTCTAACTAAGCTGAGACATTTTCTAATTCTGCTTTTCCATGTCAGTTTGTTTGAAATGTTAATGTTTATCAGAGCTTAAACCTCACCTCTGGGGTCGTAAAAAAAATAAAATTTTCAGCGCGTTCGTGCCCTCACCTCCACATAACCCGAAGGAACTCCCGTTATGGGGTCCAGCAGATGTTTTTCGACACTGTAAAACGGTGATCTCCCGTCTTGTAAGCTGCAGTCATTTCATTAACCACATCTGAGAGCCACTCCCCCTCTCTCTCCTTTATTAACAAGAGTGGTAAAACCACCTCGAGACAATAACAGAGGGCAAACCGAGGTATGCCTGACTCCCCAGCAGGCTGTGCATTTCCGTTATGGCACAGTAGTCCTGCTCAATGGCTGGCCATAATTAAGTACCAAATATACCATATTGTGTGTCTGTGTAATCAAATCAAGAGAGGATAAAATTCTTCTGTATTAAGCTATTAATGTAATTGGTCATGAAGCATAAAGTATGTTACGTAATTAAATAGTCTCAAAATTATATAGGCTTATATTAAGAATTAGCCAACCTGAGCAAATGTTGTCTCTGTGTGGCTGTTTTAGGGAACATTGCTTCCCGATTTTCCTTTTTTTTCCTTCCAGTGGCCATTAGCAGAGACAGGAGAGGATGGGACCAAAGGAGCTAAGAAGTGAGCGTGGACCAGAGGGGTGAAATGATCTCTGTCGGAAGAATTGCCTCCGTGACCCTTTCGTAAATCCAGTCTCCATTTACATATAAAGGGTTCTTTTAATCAAGGTAAGTGTTATTATATTGTGCCTCATTGGGCAAGGGAGTTTAGGTGTTAAATAAAATCTCCTCTGCCCTGCTACCTCTGGGATGTGATATGTCTCGATTTTTCAAATGTCAGCACCGTGGCGAAATGGCCAGCTTAATCGGCCTGCGGCTCTTATAGGAGGGTCTGTTAACGCGTATGTACTGTGTGCAAAACAGCAACACAGAAATCGTGTATCTGTATGTGAGAAAGAGACCCCCTTGTTCTAGACACAGAATGGACATTTGTGTCTATAACCTTATAAATTTCTTGGTGTCTCTTGTCTTTGAGTCCCAGGTCAGCCTTGTCACTGGCCTCCCTTAAATCGTCTCCCTCCAGTAAAAAATAATCAAAACAACCCCCCCCCCCAAACACACACATATACACTCATTCCTAGCATCTCAAACCAAATCCCCATTGAAGGATCGACCATGTCACCCTCGGCCCGTATATCTAGCTCAGAGACCGTAATGTACTGCGGTGCTCCCGTCTTTGCATATAAGATAATTTGGGCATCAATCCTTCCCCAGACAGATTTATGTCACTCGGAGGACAGTTTCACTTCTCCTTCTTTATCGCTTCACTGGAGCCTGCTTAATTTCCCCCTGTCAGCCCCTTCCCCAGGAGATGTTATTTTTTCCCTAAATGTCCAACATTTGCATTGGCTGTCCACGATGGGGAGAGCAATGGCGCTGTTGTGATAAATAAATTTGTGCATGTCATGCCAGGTTGTTTCTACCACCCTCCTGTTTTCTTTTTTTTATTTCTGTTGTTCTTGTTGTCTGGCGCCACAAGTCGGGTCCTCTCTGTCCCAGGATGGTTCCCACTATTTCACAAACCTCCAATTCATCCTCAGCCCTCCCACCACGACCCTTAAAGCTTCTTGCCCCGAAGGCTACCTTAGAGCTGTTGCTGAGGGGTAAGGGGGGGGGGGGGGGG
>SSNR01000125.1:893487-908252 GCA_006937965.1 Callopanchax toddi
AAAAAAAAAAAAAAAAAAACTGCAAAGAACCCGTCTGAGCTCTAAAAGCAAATGGAAACCTATAAACAGAGGCTTGACTGTATAGACTTTTCATTTTATCTTTCAGCAGTTTCACCCTTTATGAGCCCAGAACCTCTATGTTGGGGAGGGGGGTTGATGGGGAGGATGGCGGAGAGACGACGAGGACGAGAGAGAAGGTGATGGCAGAAAGAGCGAAGGAATAAGAATGAGGCGCAGGTTGAGAGGATGAGATAGAGGAGTGCCGGGGTCACAAATCTTGCTGCTATTCTAGTACGTGACATCTTCGCTCGTTTGCGGCTGCTCATTAACAAACAATACTGCTGTGAAATTGGTTTAATGACAAAGTAATAAAATTGCTATTCTGCTCACAGATGGCCCGAGGCACAGGGAGATTCTAGCAGGCTTACCGAGGCTGCCCGCGTGCATTAAGCTGCTTGTTCATGAAAATAAAATCCCAACACTTCTCACTATCACTAACTCTTTTTTTTCTCTTTTTAAGTTTTTCTTTTATTCTTCTCCTCTTACAAATGAAATAAATTAACCTACTTTTCCCTCCTTGTATTCTCTTTGAATCCTCCCTCTCACACATTCTCACCCTTTTGCTCTCCTCGCGCTCTCTGGTGTATTCTCTCGATCTTTCTCCAGTTCTCACCCGGAGTACAGAAATTACCATCTTAAAATAAAAAATAAATAAAAAAGAGTAAAAGAGAGAGAGAGAGGAGAGGAGAGGCCTGCCCACGCAAACGCAGCTCGACTTCATTTCAAACGCGGAGCCCTTGTTATTAAACGACCCACCAATAAAACCAAGCCATTGAGGAATAAAAGACCCAAAAGGAGCAGAGAAGTACAAAAACCTCCCTCCTCCCATCCTGCTCCATCTCTCTCTCTCTCTCTCTCTGTAATGCCTCTTTTAGCTCCTCGCCTCTCTCTATCTCGACTCATCTGGCTTCGTTCTCCGTGCACGCCGCCTCATCGTGGAGAATTCCACAGCCTTGGAGAAGTCTTGAACTTGTAATGGGGAAAACAAGTACAAAGGCGTCCATTTTTTAAAAATTTTGGATCGCCCAACATTGCCAGTTTTATTAAAATGCCACCTGTTTTTCATAGCTCATACTGAAGGCAGGCTGTGATTGTAGCCTCGGTGGGTGTCCGCGCCACGCTATGACCCAATGTGCCCCCAGTGCCCGATAAAGTGAGAGTGGGCCCTGTTAATTACACCGAAAATTTCAACAAGGCTCCTGCACTCACACGAGTACACGCGCTGTATACTCGGAGCAGACATAAACACAGTGGCGCACATTAGCATCAGCTGTTTAAGGCTCCCATGGCTTACCCTGTGAGTAAAGCATGCGTCTGGGTTCTGCTGTGAGCGTTTATTTGGATCCGTGACAACCGCTGAGCAAAACGAAGCAACGAAATGAAATCTGCTACAACGGGGAGTCCGTACTGTTCTGCCAATAACGAGAATATGTTTTTCCAAATGAGTTTCCTCATCCAAAATTGATAAAATGGGATTATTATTACGACATCAAGAACGGAGCCAGATCAGATGAACTTAGCAGGTTTAGGGGTGTTGTTGGGGGAGGGGGGGGGGCTACCACTTGGGATCTGACAACAGAGTCAATTCTACTAATTAACAGCCAATTAGCGGTCCCTAAATGAGAGGGATCATGATGCCTAAGTTGGCAGTGTCCTGATAGTCTCTTTTTTTAAATAGATATACACTCATTCGAGCACACCAGAGATACACACACAGTACAACCTCACACACTCCGGCTGTATATTTAGAAAGCCAGGGGCATGAGATGGCCGCTTCTGGGAGTCCCTGATTGGAGCCAAAAAAAGGCATGACATTTCCATCTGGGTCAAAGTTAGAGAGATAACCAGCAACTTCAGTCAACTCACCCATTAATATGTCAGAAAGGAAGTGATGGAAAACTGAAATCATGAAGGGGAAAACCTCTCAAGACTCTAAAATGTGGAATTCACGATTCTTAAATACACATAAAGAATGTGGGAAAAAAAACACTAGCAGCCAGGCCAACATAACTTTATGTTTCATTTGGAAAATATTAGTTATTATTTAGCATTTCATAAAGCGCTTAACTGCCAAACCAGAGAATCATAAAAAAATCATAAAAGCAAGTGTTCCTAAGTGTCTCATTGGATGGAGGGAGGGGGTGGGAGATGCTTTTCTGACTGGGCGAACAAATTTGTCTGTTTTTCTCACATACCAAAAACAAATGTGCTCTGCTAATAAAACTCTGTGTGTGTGTGTGTGTGTGTGTGTGAACCGGCATCACAGCTCCCACAAACCTCCGCTGGAAGATTTAAACAGAAAAATCTAAAGGGAAGTAGATTAGAGGGGAAAAGAGAGGATGTGAATGGTGATGGGTAACCTGCTGTGAAGAACAGTAAAGAGTGGGGAGTTTAGAGCTATCAGAAGGCGGTAAATGTACAAGCTGTGCCACGCCACAATCAGGATGCTACATAAATGAGCTAAAAAGGCAGATAATTGTATCGACTTTTGTTTTGACTGGAATACTTTTTGGACTTTTTATTAGCAATAAATCAACGCTTCCAGCCATTAATTGTGCATTTATAATGCATGCAAATGCGTTTTATGAGGGGTGTTGCTCAAGTTTCGGCTGATAAATATGTAAAAAAAGCGAGCAAAAAAGAAAACAATCAGTGCACCATGCCCCGAATGTCTTCTGAGGTTGAGCTTATTTCATCTCCTCAATGGGCACCGGCTGCTTGGCGCCGTCGTCTGGCGGATATCCTTCCCTTATCATGTGACCTGTGCTCCGACAGGGGCCAAAGGTTGGCTGCGATCCGCCCCTATGTCTTAATAACTCACTCATTGTATTCCTTTCTACCGCTAATTAGAGCCTCTCCCCTGTGCACGTGTGTGTGTGCGAGAGAGAAAGAGTGTGTGTGTGTGTGTGTAGTCCCCCCCTCTTGGGCTCATACAGAAGAGGCAGCGAAGTAAAAACAGAGCGTGGCTTAGTGCCCTCTTTATTGTTATTAGTGCTCCAGTGGCACAGCAGTCAGTCATCGTAGATGCCAAGAACTGACATGTTCGCTCTCAGCTTCTCCCTCTGCCATGGAAATGATGAGGGAATAAAAACGAGTCGATTTCCTTGACTTTTTATTGTATTTTTTAGATCTTTCTCTCAGTCATCTATCATTGGCTTCATCTCCCAGGTTCATGTAAATCTTCCTGTGTGCGTTTTGCTGCTGCGGTGGTAAATAACAGCAGGATATTTGGCGTGTGTGTGGGTTGAGTGTGTGTGTCGTGCTGGGTCTGACGCTGAGACATCAAAGTATTCGGTCAGACTCCATTTAGTTCAGACTGATAGCAGGACACCGGGAGCTGCTGAGGCAGGCAAAAGATACTCTAAACGCTTTACACCTGATTCTGACGTTTCACCCACTACGGCGCTACTCCACAACGACTTGGGTGACACGGCCCTCGCCTTTTTCCTGCAATCTTAGACAAATGAAAACAAAAAATACGAGAATAAATAACATTAAGGGTGTGTTGTGATAATGCACGTACACAAACACACTTTCAGATCACTATTAACAGAATAATCAAGCCCTCCTTCTCATCTCCTTAGCACCAGCGCAGTGAAATCGTGGACTTTAACCTCTTTCTTTGCTCTTTATTAACATTAGACAACTAATGGGGTGTGGGCTGCAGGCAGGTGAGGCTGTTAGCTAATGATATACACTAGATACAGAGGCAGGTGGAGTGTGTCGGTGGTGCTTAGACAAAAACCATCTGGGTTGAGATTTTTTTTTTGTGTGTGTACAGGTGAGCCACAGGTAAAGGGCGGGCACGGTTCTGAAGGAGGTTTGATGGGGTGAAAGGAGGGGGTAGGAGTGAGATGTACTGTCTATTGACCATCACACAGAGCACCGTTGTGCCCTCGCCGGGCTGCGATTGTGCCGGCGGACAAAGCCCTGATTCAGCACATCCTTTCCCCGAGGGAGAGCTCTGGAAACTGAAGACGGTGGACGTCCCCCCCCCCCCACCCCCCCACACTCATCCTCTTCTACTATCTCTCCTTTCGCCTATCTCTAGATCTCTCTCTCTCTCTTCCACATTTTTTGCTTGTAATATTGCAGCAGCCATGCATCAAAGGGATCCACAGAACAATGCAAGGGGCCAGGCCAGAAATTTGAAGAGGTTTTTAAATTTTTTTAACAGAAATATTATACGCTCCTGTTTCGTCATATCCGTATGGATCATATCAGGAGCCATTAAAGCAGCAAATGAAACAAAAAAGGGACAAATTTCACTCCAAACTTCTAGCCTGGAGAGGGAAAAATGCAATACTTTACCTCCAAGCCAGTGTAGCACAGCCAGTGCTGTGGAAGCATCCTGTGCTGACAACACTCAGAGGTTAGCACACATAGACTTGCAGTGTCTAAGCCTCTTCAGCTTTCTCTTTAATTTATTTGTGAAATTCGATTCCCGTTGTGTTTTTATTAACACAGCTGGCGCTACATTAATACTTGGCTCAATGGCCGTCTATTTTTATGTGCATATGCATGTAGAGGCATATTTCACAAGGAATTGCGAGATGCTTTCAGACCAAATGAATCTGAGACTCGGATTTCATGACCAGCGATAAGATGGAGCGTCCTTCTATATCCGTCGATGTCTCTATCTGTTACTCTTTCTCTCCCCTCCCAGGTTGGCTGAGTATTTTTGCATTAATCACCATGACACAGGCAAGGCAACTCAATTTTCTGCTCCTGTAGGTAAGGTGCACAACGTGGCATGAGGCATGAAACAGGCAAGCGGGGGCTAATCTTTGGTTACTGGTGTAATTGAAATGCTATCCACACTGTAGGGTGCATTAAAGTCTGATAACAACAGTTCCTGTGGCCAATTTAAGTAGCTTGACTTCCCTTGGCTATAAGGGAATAAAGCAAAGGGTGTGTTGGAGAGACAGAGAGAGACGGAGCATTTTAGGTTGGGGATGTGTGGTGTGTGTGTGTGTGTGTGTATTGGGGGGGGGGGTGAGGGAGGGGGCTGATAGATAAGGCAGACAAACCCGACTAATTCTCCAGGCATGTTTCTCATTGTGAGCAGGGAAAAATGAGGAAAAAAATGAATCACGGAACCAAAAAATCAATTGACCCTCGGGTGGCTTGTCAGGCTGCGAGTCTGATAAACCTAAAAGCTTCGTTAATGTCGGCCTGCCTGTATCCAACAGATAGAGCACTTTGTAAATGAACCCGCTTTGATAAATATATTAAGGAAAGCTGTGAATAAAAGGCACAGACTTGTCATTTGTAAATAGAACCCCCGCTACATGGAATTAGAATGATAAAATGGGGTTCCGTATAATTAAGTTTGTGTAAGACCTGAAATCCGTGCAAATACCTTCCCGGAATTTTGAAAGGAAGCTGTCAGTTCAATTAATCTGAACATCACCCTGAGAATGTACTGAACAAAATTAAGCCCCCGATAAAACCTGGGCTAGTATTTTGATAAGTAATTCCTGTATCATTTCTTTGCTTCTGTGATCATTTTATTTAATCCACCACCCCCAGTTATGTGCTAAGCCATCTACAAAGGCCCTGCTGGCCAGGCCACCAAAACCTTAATCCACCATATAGCTGGTGTAAAACAGGAAGGGGGTGGAAGGCAGGTTTGCCTGGTGTGGGGGCACCGGTGACAGTGCTAGGTATGGTTTTGGATGAAGGGGTTGGGTGTGGGGGGCTGTAGGGGTAGCTTATGATCTTTGTCTGCTTCCGTAAAAATATCTCCGTGAATCCGTATGCATCAAAACACAAAGATTTCTGCAGAACACTGTACCGATAACACCAGAACATCCCGGTAACTTAAAAATAATGATATTACAAAGGTTGTTTGTGTGTACGTCCATGCATGGAACCCTGTGTGTGTGTATACGACGGGGAGGGATGTACATAAACGGTTTTCACACTTTAGGAGTATTAGCCGTCATGGCTGGTGGGTAGCAGGGAGGCAAAGGCTTTTGAAAATAAAAGCAGAGCGATGCTGGTGGTGGAGATAGGGCGAGCGGAAATCTTGACTCACCAGTTGTTTACTTGTAAGATGGTGAGACCTGTGTCTTGGGCTAGCTGCTTCTTCTGCTCTTCAGAGGGGTAGGGGTGCTGCAGGGCAAACAGAGACAGAAAAAACACACACGTGAGTCTCTTTGATGAAAAGATAACAGGGATATTCATGCAAACACACAGCTGTGTGTGTACTGTGTTTGTTGCATTGTGTAACTACTCAAGGCTGCACCTTTTTGTGACCTCTACCCAACCCTGCCCCTCCCTTGCACGGTATAGACGTTCTCAACGTACACGTGTTCTCCCTCCAACACGCTCGCACATAAAATTTTGTGCTAAACCTGTCAGAGCTGGCCAAACAAGTTTGTCAAAACTGTCAGAAGCGATAACCTCATACCTAATCCTCAGCCCGCCTACACACAGAAAAACATATAGCGTACATACCGATCATATGCATCACACAAAAAACAGAAAAGGACCCTCATGAACGCACACACACACACACATGTTGACAAGACTTTCCAGGAGGCCTAGCACAGATATGTCGGTGTCTGAATCCCTTTATAAAGGAATGCAACAAAATGAGTGGGTGCAGATTTGCAGAGAAGGCATTTATCTTTTCTTGAATGTCTGACATGTATCCTGGTGGCTCTTTCATAGGTTGCAGCTGAATACAGATGAAACGCCAAACAAACAGAATACTGTGAAATCTCCTTCTCAGCTTTGCCAAGATTTTTACCTGAAAATGAAATTCTCCAACACGGGGCTGCAATGAGACTATTTGTGTCAGGTCCAATCTAAAAAACATTGGTTGATATAAATGGCAGACCTTGGGCTGCTTTGCTCCCTCTGGGCCTGCTATGAAGCATGACAAAACAACAGTGATCGCTGGTGACAGATGTCTTTAAGGGCCAGATTAGGAGTCGGGGCGCACGCAAACGAAACAAATGAGACACTATGTGTTTCATTCAGCCGCTCTAAACAGGGAGCATGCGTGCACATGGACTTACGCTTACACAAAAGCATGTGCAAATAGAAATACACACAGAGGAATAAAAACAGTCAAAAGCTTGACACCTGCAAATCAAAACACACAGGGGGAGGAAAAAAAATCATTTTTTTAAAGGTGGCATTTAAATCTATTTCTATTTTCAGATTGCTTCAAGCTCAGCTCCCTCTCTGCAGGAAAACCACTCGCAATCATCAAAACTTCAGCTGCTTTCCCTCCTCGTACTCATCAAGAGCGCAAAACCCGTAGCCCGGTAATGCTCGATTGGCTTGTGCTAATTGAATCCAATTTTAACATGAAATGATAACAGTTGCTCAAGAAGCATTTTCTCATTTACTGCAGAAATAATTGATGTAAGTGGGAATTCATATCAGCAGACGAGAGGATTTCTTCTTTCAGGTAGCCATGCCTGTTTCAATGTTTTAATTAAAGGATAGATTAAAAAATGGTTTGAGGAATGTGCACAATTAATAACAAACAAGGCTAAGATTGGACAAATAATGAGTCCCCACTGCAGAGGAGGATTAATCTGATTCTTCCTTGTGTACACAGTCCCCTTTAATATGCTAAAATCATTAACAAAGGAACAATGATAATGGTTGCGTAGAAATAAATTTTTTGATTGCCAGGTGCTGACATTTCCTTGGCTTGCATAGTTACTGTGTGTGTGTGGACAAATGAAAGTGTGTAAAGAAAAGACAGTGTGCAGAAAGTCCAGAGAAAATGCATATTTTCATCTTTCTGTTTGTTGTATTTGTTTATGTTCTACACACCTTTTGTTCTTACTGGTTCCTTCATGTTTTATATGACCTTGATTACTAACACACTTACAAATAAATCAAAGAAAGCAGTTCTATCTTTTTTTTCACGTTTTCAATAGAACCCGGTACAAAAACACAGACGGACTCAGAGGTTGTGGTGTGGTAAGGATAAGAGCATCCTAGATTGGAAATGGGAGTGGGTCATTTACATTGTATTAGGGCTTCCTCAGCCTCTCAGGCCCAGACCTGGTCATCAATCGCCTACTGTCAGCCAGAGCGCGCTCTTGCCTGGTGATAAATACGCCGGCCAGCGGCACGGCTCGTCCAGCAGCCACCACGTAATGAATGGTTTGAACAAACAAGAAAGATGTCTCATCAAGGAGAGTGGGGACGTTAAAGCCCCCTTGCACACAAAACCCCTGAGTAAGGAGATTTACTCTAACCACATAGACACGACACTACAAAAAAAAAATCCTACTTTGTCCAGCCCTCACCCATTAACCCACTCCTTTTCCTGGTGTCAGATGATAGAGCTCTTCGGCAAACTCAAGACTTCCAGACAATTTTGCACAACCAAGTATCAAAGTGCAAAACCTTTCCTTGTTTTCTCTTTATTTGCCCTCAACGCTGTTTTGCCATTCTTGCTGACCTTTTTTACTCTAAAATACATGCATATACATTAAGGTTAAGGCTGCAAGCCACCCACACAGACTTTAAACTGTGGCAACTTCCCCTTAAGCATGGCAATAAGAAATCTAAACCACAGAGAAGGGTTTATAATAACTTAAACACAAACATGAGAAGCAAGTTGAAATGGTGGGACTGAGCCATGAAATTGGAGAATGACTATTTAGACCCCTTAATACCCTGGAATGTTAATTATTGCAGAAAAAAAATAATTAGGAAAAAACAAACAGATTTGAAAAAATAAATACTACAAAGACAGAACAATATATTGATACATTCACTTCCAGCTTTAAATCCACTCAATATGTTCTGTTCAACCAACTCCTCTACAAACATGATGCCAACATCCTTCAAAAAGGCTTGGCTGTAAAATGTAAAACAGAGGGAATTCCAATTTGTTGTCAGGGCAATTTATAATTGCAACAACTTTGCTAATAACGATAAAACATGGACACAAATTCTCATAAACACATATTACCTGGTTCCTACAAGCTCACACGTGAAAGATTAGCCAATGAGTGAAACTATCACATACACAGGTGTGTCACACTCAGCCATTCATCACAAATTGAAATGTGTCCACATATTTGTATGGGTGACCGACTGCTGGCTAAATTACAGGCTCTGATGTGCTCTGTGCTCTCTGATAACCCTGGATGTAATAGCTCCTGTGGTTGCTGAACATTACAAGCTGAGGTAGCTCTATCATCTGCTAGGTATGGTCCTTAAAGGCCCCCCCCCCCCTCCCCTGAGCCCAGCTTGGCATTTCACCACATCACACATAATAACCACATGTACTGCTGGTCCACTTTTACCTCACGCCACACCTTTCGCCCACGCTGACTTCTCTCTACTCGTTCAACACCCAGTTTGCTATATATCACTTTCGTACTCTCCTGACACCTATTTGCAGCCGTCATCAAATCCCAAAGCCCGATCATTATCCTGACTGTTCCACGCAACCCCCACCACTTTCCCAGCTCTGATGCTTCTACTCCACCCACTGAACCTGCAGCCTCTCGCATGAGCTGCCAGTGGACCCCATTGATTAATTACATCATCAGTGTGTGACTTGAGTTATAGAGCCAGGTCACAAGGTTGCAGTGGCTTGCAAACCTATTCCATGCTAATGACTCCCAGGAAATCACAAGCCATTGGCTGTTTATCCTCTGCGCCATGGCAACACAAAGGATTTGCTCAGGATGACCAGCGTGATTAGACTCCTGTTATTTTGTCTGTTGGATGGGGATTTTAGATAATCTGCCTTTGTATATTTCATTCGGTTGAAGTGTTTCTTCATTTCTGAAATTAAACAGACATAATGCTATAAACTACTCCACAGTAACGCCGTTTTGCGTCGCCTTCAGTGATCAGCTATTTTATGCCTCTTCTTTCGTGTCAAACGTATTTCTTCTCACGCGTGCCGCTCTCGCACTGATTGGAATCGTATTTGTTTTTTAATCAAAGTAACTGGAAGAAAATAATATTATTCACTGTCAGAAATGAACGCAATCAAAGAAAGGAATGACATTTTAATATGGATTCTAGACTTAGCTTGGGTAAGATTGGCACATTTTAAATATCATGTTGCTGTTGTTAATAATAGCACAATTGGCTTCTTTGACAAATGACGATGAGATTGAATGCATATCAGCATTAATGAAAGATCAAACAGATATGTCAAATAAATACAGCTGAAGTTTCTGAATCCATCATCAGGTCTACTGTTATATTGTGACATGATTTAAAGCTGCAGAAACAACACTTTTCCCTTTCATTTACAGCTCCATCCTTCTCATTTTGGACTATTTTTAGCCTTGTTTACAGTCCTGTCTTGTTTTTTCTTCCCTTTTTTGTGCAAATTTTGGGCTGGTGGAGATGGGAAGTGTACTGGGGTCATTTGGATTTTTTGTTTGAACTCACTGGGAACTACATTGCTTCCTGACAACAGAACGCTTCATGTCTCAACGACTCAACCCACAGCCTGCCCGTCCTCTCTCTTGACTGCAAACGCGCACACAGATAGGCTGCTTTTAAACAGATCTCACATGATGCCAAGCAATAAACCACACGCACTGCATGCCAACCTCTGATAACAGCACATGAAGGTACATTTACATCTGCACCTCGAACGATCTGCATTCAGAACATACCACTACACTTACCACTGTCTCTCCTACTTCAAACTCCAAAGCTTCCACACTAAGTAAGGACTCTCTGTGGACTGCCCCCTGACAGTAAAACAGTGATGATTGCAAATACAAGGCGGACTGGTGAGGCTTACAGCATCTATTATGGAGCAAAAGGGCCCCCAGTCTGTCTGTCTGCCTCTCTGACTGGCTGGCTGGTAGGCTGTTTGGCAGTGCATCAGTACTACTCCCGCAGTTGCTACCACGGCCCCCCACAACAATCACTGGCTGGGCTCCTGAAGCCAGCTCCTGGATCCCAGCCAGCAGCCTGTTTGCTCTACACCATTAATTTATGTTCACTGGAGACAGTGCAAGGTTGTAGGGAGGCTCTGTGGCATAACTGCTCTGCTCGCTTGCCAAGCTACAACAAGAGTAAAGTGGGAGTGAGAAAGAAAGGAGGGGGTTGAATGGAGAGAGGGTGAGGAAGGAGCCCTGGAGGATGTGAAAGATACAGGGATCTGATTGTACCAATCTCCATGAGGCTAAATAGCAATCACTCCCACACAATCCCAATGCACCTCCAGACATAAAAATTGACCAACGGAAAAAGGGAGATGTTCAGGGGGATTTTTTTTTTCTAAATTCAATCATGCATAATGAAGTGAGAATATATCACTTATATCCAATAAAGAAAGTAAGACTGTATTCATTATCTGCACAAAAATCTGGGAAACAGACTTCCAAACAAATATGAACTGAAGATAAATGATGCATCTCTTAGAATTTGCCAACAGTTATATCTATAAACTGGTCCCATTCATCACCTGCAGCTATAGTGATGTCCTTATTAAATCATCAGACTCAGGTCATGTTTCCTCTTCTCTCTGCCTTCCTACGTTCAAATGGTAGACTACAATCTTTTCATCCACTCAGTGGGAGGCAGTTTTTTTCTTCCTTATTTTTATCCATCTCTATCTGTGCTCACTGAGCCCCGGTAGCAATTTCTTCCTTGCCACTAGGCCTTCTCCTCTTGTCTCCTAGTTTCAGCCCCCAACATCTTCCTCCTCTTGCACTCATCTCATCTTGTCCCCCATTTTCAAAGTTTCAACTCACCCTTTAAGCCAGGTCCTAGAGGGCAGGAATTTGGCCCGGTTTTCCAGACCAGTCTGTTAGCTTTGTTGTGTTAACTGCATGCTCAGGGGCACCCAGCTCTGCTCTGCTCTCCTCACTAGCTTGCTTGATGTCAACACACAGCCCACACTTACAACTCTCTTTCAAGGCGTTTTTAAAACATCTTGCAGAAAAGACTGAAGCTGAGTCAAACGATCATCCTCCCTCAAAAGTATTAATATATTTAAATTATAAAAACTTCATAGGATTTCTCCAAATAGACTAGTGTTTGTTTAATATGCATCCACAAAAATGAGAAGTAATTTATGTCCCATTTGTGCGAGGTGCTTTTAAGACCATTAAAGACCTGGTGGGCATGTCAGAGTAAAGGGACACGCTTATATCCACACCACTTGTTACTCATGCCAATGCAAAGGTTCAAATACAGAAAACCACATGTCTTTACTGGAATACACAAATTGTTTAAAGCAGCAACTTTTAGAGATGATCTGAAAGGTAAAAAAAAAAACTGATTATTTAGTTAAATCATATCTTATTAAATAATGCAAATATCTTGGTGAACTTAACACGCATACCAAAGGTAACAAGTAAAACTAGAAAAGCAAAAAGAGACACAAGCATTGTTGATAAGGTCTGTTGGAATAAGTACTTGATAATAACTCACAAGTTAATCCTCTTGCTTCTTTGTGTTCTTTAAACTTTGTTTAACTCCGTAAAAGTAAAGTGGGGCTGATCTTCAGATTCATTTATGGAGAGGTGAACAGGGTGAGTGCAAGAAAAGAGGGTGAGTGCTTCACCTTTTAAACAGAGCTTCTGTGAGTTCCCACTTGACGGTTCTCCTGTTCATTGTGGACTAACTTATTGGGAAAAAATATTCAAATACACAGCCAGCAACTGGTTTAGCTCTTTCTTTCTATATTGCTAGTCTATCCCTCTGCCTCTTTAAGGCTGTGCATTCTCCAGAGAAAGGCCAGTACGTTCTAATAGTGAGCCCCAGGATACAACAACAAGAGCACAACCACTTACAGAAGACAAACAAGAAACCCCCGGGGGCAACTATGGAATGTCAAGCCAATTTGGAAGATATCATAGGACATTTGTAATGTCAATTTTTGTTTTCAGGTCAGAAATCAAAGGCAAACATGGTGGGTAACATTTGTCCATTACATCGCAGGCAGGACCAACCCCCACCCCTGCCAAAAAACAGCTGCAGGGGACACTTCCTGTTTGCTAATGATGCTAAATGCATTCAAGTCAACCATGTCAAATTTTCTCCCCCTCTGAATGGACAGCTGGAGTGGAAAGCAACGTTTTCCCTTCACTTTTCCAAAACCTCCTGTTTTCTCTGTTCTTTGTCTGCAGGAGAAGGTCATTCAAATCCACGACAAACACTTCAGATCACCTCCCTTCATGGTAACACAGAGTAACACAGCTGATTGGAATCATCTGAGATCACAAGCACTTTCATTGGCATGAAGCCAACCAAGCCCCTGATCAGTCATCACCTTGTCCCTCTACCTGTTGTGTCTGTTCTCTCTCACCGAATGCAGTTTTTGCCTTTCAAAAATGCAAGTGTCATGCAGGAGTCTATGAGTCAAGGAGCTTTTTTCTGTCATTGCTCAACACCTGGGGGGTGGCTGGGTACATGTGGCTGTGTGGACTGACAAACGGCTCCAGGTTCTGTCACTTTTCTAATGTTCCTCAAAGGACAGCTGACATGTGACAGAAGTTAAAATGTCTTTATGAATTGCTGCCAAAGGAAGATGAGAAAAAAAGAGAGAAGGCTTTCGTAGCTTTTAGGTCCGGTTAATAGCGTCAAATCTTTAAGTGCATTCTTCCATCCTCTACTTCTCTCTGCTTGCAGTGGTTTTAGGCTCAATCCTGCCCCGGGGGCCGAGGTGACCTTTGACCTGGCTGGACTGCCTAGCTACAGCCCTCTCGTTTGTTAGGCGCTTTATCCACTGACAAAGCAGGCAGGAAGTTGGCAGCAACCCAGCAGCCCCATGGGAGGATGACCATCAGCTAGCTCAGCTTACCGCTTATTACAGGATGGTGGGGAGCGTGTGTATTTTTGTGTCTGACTGTGCATTTGTGTGTGTGTGTGTCCTTAAACCTCATGCATCTACTATTTGTTTGCATGTGTGTATGTTTATAAATGTGTTTGAGGCTGTGTAACCATGGACATGTTCGTTTGTGTGGATGAGCAAAACCATTAAAATGTGACTGACCTTTTTTTGTGTGCGATGCCAGTTTTTACAGTGATACCTAATGACACGCAAAGAGTAAGCCCAGAAGCTACAAACACCCTTGTCTCTGAGCAAACCAGATCAGCTACGCATGTTAGCAACAATCAGGCAACCTTCCAGCCACTGGACTCTCGGGACCTGAGCACACTTCAGTCTTTCTCTCTTTTCTCCTTCTCTCCTCCTCCTCCTCCTCTCTGCAGTCTGCTCATCAGAGCGCTCAGAACAGCTCACTAAAGCATTATATCATAAGACACTCCGGTTTCACTCTCGCCACTCTATAAAAGTCAGGTAATTCATACTTCATTTATATACCTTCCCATTAATAAAGCTGATGAACTTTTACTCCTTAAATCTAATGGGCCATTTTAGCAGGACTTACAGCGTCTGCCTTTTTTTCCTTCCGTTCCCTCACTGCTGCTCGTTTTCCTTGTATTGCTTTGGAAAAAGATAATCCACTCTGCACTGCTGCCTTATATTCTATAAGCAAAGTAAAGGAGTTTTTGGATTTTTAAGAGTTTTGACAAATCCCTGCCAGAGACAAGTCGTGACACGTACCTTATGGTGGATTTTATGATTTTTTTTGTCTACCTCTCTCTGTTAGGATGCAACAGAAGGTCATTGACCTACAGGCCTAACGCAAGGCATGATGGCTCCCTGGCTCAGAGGCTGTTGACAAGCGTCTGTGTTCTTTTCAACAACTCGTTGAACCACCCCCCCCCCCCCC
>SSNR01000125.1:908262-922292 GCA_006937965.1 Callopanchax toddi
AACCCCCCCCCCCCCCCCCTCAACCTTCCCTTCTCAGGAATGTAACACAACCGCTTACTGAGGTAACCCAAGCCCCTCCCCTCTCCCCATCCTTCATTTACAGCAAGTGAGACAGAGACCAACTGGGGGTGTTAGACAGCTGTCCTCCATCTCATCATCTAACTCTTGCTCCCGCTCTATTTCTCTGCCTCTCTTTAGATTTGCTTCTAGCCCACTGCCTGTGGAATAATTAATGGTGCAATTGAGCCAAGGAGAGGACTCTGACCAGCAGGGGCCATTCCTGAACACCCGTGTAGCTGTTTTATGGAGTCGTGGAAAATAGAAACAGATAAAGACATGATGAGATGAATAGGCAAAGAAGGAGGTTGACATAAAACAGTCAGACGGTGAGAGGAAGAGATGGTTAATAGTCTGTTCCGCTAAAATCTGTTCCCGTTCCCTCAAGTATAATCCTCCGTCCCCATCCCCCTTCTCCTCTCGTCCGTCCTCATGGCAGGATTGGGGGGCCTGACCTGTCTGGTGATTGATGGTAATGTCTCAGGAAGTCATTTTCCCCGACAGCACCCCGCCGCCTTTCACCAGGCCTGGTGCAGAGGTGAGCCCATCACATGGATGCTTTTAACTCTTTGCTCACTCACCTCCCGGGTCTCCTGCACCCATCTATCTCATAGTCCCCAGCCCCACTCTAAATCCCTCTGCAACAAAGCACCCACCAACCTTGACTCTGATACTTTTGGCTCCACTACATGAGTGAAAACCTGTTCAGGGCAAAACTGAATTAAGATTAAGAACATTTTCAGAGCACAATACGTTGACAAAAGTCCACAGGACATCTAATTCAGGTCGCTAGGGATGGATCCCCACAACTCCATTACTGTTAGCGCTTACAGCCTCCATTATAGCAATTAGGACATGATTCCAACGCTAGGAATGCATTGCTATGTTGTAGAATTGCTAACATCTGCCGTATCTCCGCTCCATGTGTCAAAGTAGACTTGTCGTTTCTTAAACACACATCTTCTTTACAGTCGGGTTCTTTTTCTTCTTTCTTTTTTTCCTCCTTCTTTCTTTAACACTGCTTTCCACATTTATTTTCTTAATTCGTCTCAAACTGTGCCTTAAAGAGAATCCTCTCTGTTTGAGCCCAAATAACCTAAAATGATCCGTGAAGAGACTCGTGGTTCTCATTTTCAATAGGCTTCATTAGTTTTTAATATCTAGCCAAGGAAAGTAGGGGAAAATGGCATGAAGATAATCAATGAAAAAGGGGCTGCTAGCCTATTAATCTCCCCCAAAGGATTGTGGGTTAATACACACTCTTGCATAGGCAAACATGGCTGTGTGGTGAACACATCTGTCTGCCTGGATGGGCTACTTAATGAAACAGCCAGCGTTTGGCTCCTGAGATGGATGTTGTTCCTGCAGTGAAAAATGAGTTCCCTCTCCCTCTATACTGAGGCTGAGCCACACATGATAGGGCTCTATTCAATTCGCTAGAGACCCGACCGTGCCCCTGTGCGAGAGCAGCTTAAACAATAAAGGTGCTGGGCAGGACAGGCAACGCATGGCCACTAGAGCAAAACTTTGTGGAGATCATATCAGGGAATCCTAATGTGAACAAGACTCAGACTGATCTGGAAATAAGAGAAGACGCTGAAAGACTAAATGAGAAGTAGTACAGTAGACGGCAAAAGGAGAGCGAGGAAGGAGGGATGAAGAATGAGCCAACTGTGTGAGATAAGCAGGCTTATGTGTTTAAACTTTGTATGTGCCTATCTACCAGGACGTGTGCATTTCCCTGTGTATTCTGACAGTGTCGGAGCTGACCCCTTGGTCAGGGAGTCCTGTAACAGGAGCTCACCTCCGGTTTTGTGAGCCCTCCTCTCAGTGTGCTAAACAGCCACCTGAAGACAGGATTACCCATTGTGACCTTGCCCCTGAGGTAACTGAGATACACATCCGGGGGACAGACATGAAGCGCACACTGTCACGTGTTGCCGTGACACAGACAGCTGGGGAGAGATGGAGGCAGCGGCATATAGAGGTTTAAAACAAAAAGCTGCAGAGCAGAGACGGGAGGGGAACAGGTGGTGGGAGGGATTGTAAGTGCAAACAGGAACACTAATAAGAGGATGACTCTGAGTAGGGTACTGTATAATGTTGAGTGAGCTGAGGTGAGGGTGTCAGTGGTGTTTGCTGTTGTTAAATGAAAACAAAGCATCACAACATAAGAGGATTGAGACGCCCAACTTTGAGCCTTGGGGTAGAGCTGAGATTTGTGTCTGTATGGAAATTGATGCCTGTCAGCCAATCTATGACTCAACTCTGACAACATGCAAGCATGTGTTTTTTCTCTTTTTTTTTCTTTTTCCTCTCTATGTGCACGCTGTGCCATGACAAATGAGCAGCGCTTAATTTGTGACTGATTATGCGAGCTGCGGGTGCCCTAAACCCCTTTGAACTTGTAATTGCCCCTGGTTTCAGTAATGAACATTAAGGAGGATTCAAAAATGTGTTGCTAATTACACATTAGCTCCCCCCACCCCCCACCCCCCTTTTCATATTTTCTCCATCTTCATGCCGGATGAGAAAGAGTCAAGGAGGAGCAGGAGTTGTTGTAGGAGGATGAAAAACAAGAAGGAGGATCAGCGTTGGGAGGCGTGCGCTGATGTTGTCGTACTCTTTATCTAAATTATTGTACAAGCTGCTTCATGGGCTTTAGAAAGGTGCTTTGTGTGTCAGCCGCTGCAGCCCGGAGGATATGGGGAACAAGCTTCCCCTGCGATCAATATTCAGAGAGATTAACATCTGGAACCAGGATTCACTGCTCAGATCTGTATATATTTATTTTATTTCTTATTTTTGTTCTATCGGATGTCCTTTTTTAAATTATTTATCTGTTTTTTATGCCAATGACTGGAATATCTATTTTGGTACAGAGCTTACTATCGCTGCACATTGTATAGCATTACATGATCTTTGGCTGCATGTGACTACAGAGAAATCCAGAGGTCTGAAGTTAACTAGGTCTGCTCTATGTGGGGAAGAGACGCTGTAACACGTGGCTCCATAATATATATGTCAGAGAGAAATGCTTTAGCACCAAAGCATTCTGGGTAAATGGCTGTGGTGCAGGGAGAGTCCACTGTGGCTGTTGGAGGGGGAAGATTCAGGGAAAAGAGCAACAAATTGACCCGCTCAGCCTCAGTCTTTGATGTGGACTGGTCTCGTTCTTAAAAGCTAGTCCATATGTTCAGAGGAGGAAAGGGAAAAAAATATCAATGGGGGGAAAAAAAATTGAAAGGTGAGGAAGTGAGGGAGGGGAAGAGGTGAGAACAAGAGACATGGCTCCCAGTTATAAGGACCCCACTGTGCAGGAATCTCACTGCCTGCCTCTGGATGGAGTGTTGGGTAAAACAAAAAGCATGCATTTGAGAAGAGCAGGAACGGAAGGGAGAAAATCACGCCAAATGGCAGAGGTGGGATTTGGTGCAGCTACAGGGTCCCATGACAAACCAAACAGTGCAACACACAGTCTGCTTTTGATTTCTACTCAGAGCCTCCGTCTCTCAACCTTTCGTCTCTCTTTGCCCTCCCTCTCCTGTTTTAGCCCGGTTTGCTGTTTCCAGGCTTGTTCCCTTTTGCATTTTCCTTCTTTTGCTGTGAGATGAATATCAAAGTGGCACTGGGGCAGTTTGGAAGGCCTGCAGCAGAATCTCATTGGCCTCCATGGTCCCCTGCAAGCAGCCGCCACCATAAGAACAGGTCTTGCTGCTATCATGCAATCTACCAGGGGGGCAATAAGAGAAGTCTGCAGGGTGGAGCCCCAGAATGGGTTAGAGGTAATTTAAGGGAACTGGTTCTAAGATGTGAAACCAAAGTCTTCCTCTAGACTATGTTATGAGTAAGATAACCTCAAAAGTGAAAAAAAAGGGGGAGAGCAGCATAAAATCAACAACCACCATCTTAATAACAGTTTCTTTCCACCAGAGACATGCTACGATATCACAGAATAACATATGGAGTCCCTTATTACAAATGACGACATTCCATCCTATTTCCCAAAGAGTCAGCTCAGTCAGCTTGGATCAGTGTTATGACTACAGAAGCAACTGACAGTGCTGAAGGCAGGGAAATGTTCCCTGTGCTGGGGTCTATTCTCACTGGAGCATGAGGCCTTAGAAAAAAACTCTTGTCAGCTTTATGCATGTGGGTTCTTGAAAGAGCCTCTCACTGCTCAGAGCTGGAAGTTTATAAATCTGGCTGCCATCAACGGGCCTTGCTCTGCTTGTTGTCTGCTATGGTCAGGGCATGTGCAGTCACCTCTGCAGGGGCAAGTCAAACTCACGCTGCGTGCTTTCTTCTTTAGTGAAGACACCCCCATTGCAAAAATCACTCTATAGTGAAATGCATATTGCATCATATTTCAGGGAGCCGTTTGAGCTCTTTTGCATTGTTGTTCACTATATATTTCTTCTTTTTTTTTTTGCAAACACTGTGAATTTTCATATAGCCTAATCACCTCCATGCAGCGGGAACGTGTTGTAAACAGTCCCTGAACGAAAGCACTCATCTCTGCTACTTCATTAAACAACCTGCATTAAGATGCAAACAGCAGGAATGAAAATTAACAGCAAGGGAGGGAAATGAGAGGAAACATGGGAGGAGATGTGGTGACTTTATGCATGTACCCTTGAATTTAAAAAACACACAACAGCGTGATGCTAATTTACAATAAGTAAACCTGTGAGATTTAAAAAAAACAGCAAATATAAAAAAACAACAACATGGCAACATGTAAGCACTTTTCTCCCACCAATTGCATGGTGTATATGCAAGGTTAATGTGGCATGCTTTATGTGCGAGTGGATTCCATGTGGGGTGAGTTGGCTTTGAAGTGGAACTGTGACAGATCTGGATTAGGGGGCAAAGTGTAAAGGTCTGATGTCAGAGCATGAAACGAATTAGAGCTTATTACGTTCAAATGCAGCACTAAATTGCTGGAACAGCTACCATTAATGCCAGGACACTGTAAACAGTAGAGGAGCTGCAACACAACCAATGCTTGGAAATGAATGAGATGACAAACTTGATGCAGTCTGGGGGGGAAAAGGTAAGGTACAGGATATATCTGTCATTTTCTTTCCTGTTTAATAAAATGTGATTTTGATAGACGATGTTGACTGAAATAGAGAATTACTTCACTTGTGTGGAGTGTATTTCCCTGTGAGGTTTTATCATTGCTGTTGTGGCCTGACAGGGGAAGAACAGATGGCAGACAGAGGTGGCTTGTCTCTGTTTTCTAGGGTCGCTGAGCAGTCAACATTAGAGCACAGCGACTAGACAATAGCTACACACCAAACCTCAACTTCCTCAAAGGTCCCCGCCACTCTCATTACCGCTGACTTTCAATGACTTCAGTGATAAACATCACCAAACTATGTTACATTGTCAGTATTATTTGTTTTCCAAACACTCACAAAGCGACTAGTGTTGTGACAAAAGCAACGTGATGACTCTTTTTTCCCTGCATCTTCCACTGTTACTCACACATTTGGACGGTGGCAGTGAACCAAACCGTCGCCTGGGTTGCTACGGGTGACTGGAGAACTGACTTTTGGGCTCCTGAGGCAAACAAGCACATGACAGATTAGTGTGTGGGCCCCCTCCAGGCTCCCACCTCTGTGACCCTTAGGAGCTCCCTCTTTAGCCCCCCTCCCAACCCCTGCTCTTATCCCTAAACCCACTCCCTGCCTCTCCTTTGTCTCCACACTCTCATCCAAACTCAAAACAACCTAAGAAGGTGGAAAAGCAAACTGGTTCTCAATCACTGGGATGGAGATGAGAGTAAGTTCTTAAGAAACTGCTGTAATGTCATTTAAAGAAAACACACAAATGAATGAAATTACACCAGATTACAAGAAATAAATGTAAAATTCTTTGGATTCTGCCATGGACACTGAAAACAACAAAAGTGCCATAGTTACCAAAAAAAAAGAATAATTTGTTTAAGGGGAATCAGCAAAAAAAAATGGATTTGGTACTTCAAACTATTTACAGATGTGTGTCTCCACTATTAAAAGGCAGCTTGTACTGGAACAACACACAGGGATTAGAAGGACAAGGGAGAGAGGCTTAAACAAAACCGGGGATGCTGCAGGTCCGACTAGTCCACACAAACATGCCCTTTCCTTTTTTTTTTTTCCAGGGATGGACTTGTACATTTGTTTATCTTATGAAACAAACATCCGTTGCCAGGGTTTGGCCGAGCCTGTGCCCATGTCTTGTGAATGACCCTGGCTGGCTCTTTTTATGTGTGTCTATAAAGGGTGGCAGAGGGAGCAGCTCCCACTGGAAGGCTCGACCTGACGATGACACCCTGTTGTCATGGAGACTAATGCTATGTTCGGCTTGGGTTGGGAGTGTGTATGTGTGTGTGTGGGTTGGGGGGCTGGAACGCTGTCACTAGTGTATCTAATGATGTTTGCAGCACAATGTTCTCAACTCGTCAAAAGGCCTCACTTTTGTGAAGACGTGTATTAGTGGGGCTCTTACTGCAACACTTACAGTTCTGGTGCAAGTGTTCTTAAAAGTATACAAGAAGAGAAACTTTATTTTGGTTTTATGAACAGTTAAAAGAGTTTGTATTTGTTTAAGTGTTTCAAACCAATGATCTGTTGTACTAATAACACCATTAAAATGCAACCTAATCACACCTAAACATTTCTCCTCTGTGCATTTAGTTCTACTTCACAGTCCAAAGACTCTCTAAATCACCAAAGGATATATCACTTCCCTTTCAAGGAGCCCTGGGGACCAATACACCTGGCTTAGCAGCTTAACAGCATTTCCCCAAACACCCGGGCCAAAGGGTGGCCCAGCACAGAACCTGAGACGCTTGATGCTTAAAAAGACTACCTCCTCACTCCTCCAACTGACCACTCTCCCCCTATCGCACCACCTTTCCCTCTCTCTTTACAGTTCACACATCCACAAAAAAAACTTTTAACTACTCGTGCTTGCTCCTGGGGTCCCTTATTTATTTTCATAGGTGTTTGAAGGTTTACACTAGTCAAAAGACAAGGCCAGAGCTCAGATTGGTTTCTTTGTATCTGAGTGCTTCCTGTTTTCATTGCAAGGCCGACCCTTGTCTTTACAGGGGTGAGTAAAGGCTAGCAGGGGGTGAGAGGAAAGGAAAGGCCAAGGGCACCAAGGGGCTAATTGTAAATTTTAGAGTTTACTTTTGCTGAACACAAACGGGCATCATTTTTACAAAAGTAAGAAAAAAAATCTCCTCATATTTCTATTATCTACCAATGAAGTTCTCTCTTTCTGCTCCATATTCCTGAAGTATGGTCCATGCTTAGAAACGCCGCAGAACATTTTACCCCTAACAGTGAAGTTTACCTTTCTGATAACATAATCTCCCTGTAGTATTGAAAAGCTTATACCAACAGTCTGGGATTTCCCTTCCTCTAATGTTGCTGGAAGACATCCAGGAACACATGGAGGGAGACGGAGAGGGGGTGACATTAGCGGGAGGTAGGATGGAAGAAGAGAGAGAGGAGAGACGATTTGACCCTCTTCATCAAGCCAGCACCAGCGGATCTGTCCAACCATTGTCCAATTACATGTGGGGCATTTCAGATTGCCAGCTCACATGTTCCCTAAAACGTGCATATGGCCTCGATATAAAAGGGGTCAGGGATATCATTGCCTCTCCGTTGAGTCTTTTAATGTTTTTGTGGGATCAATATGTTGTAACAACTGTAATTTCCTTTCAGCTGGACTGCTGGTTCGGCAGTATTGGTGGTGAATATGAGTTGCATTTTGTTTACTTCCTGTACATGAGAAGAAAACAACCGTGTGATTTCTCCCAAGAGAGTGTGAGGTCAGAGTAAAGCCTCGACGAGTGGGAGGGGAGAGGGCAATTTTGTTATAGTGAATCTAAAAGCCAACAGTTGTTACTATTGGCCATGTTGTTTTTTTGTGTTTTTTTTTTTGTCTCTGAAGGGGGGTCCCGTCCTTTTGAGCTTTTCAGAAGATGTGACAATGGCTGGATGTTGAGAACATATGTAGGGAGACCCCTGTGGCTCATGGAAGAGGAGCTCCATGCTGGCCCCTCAGTTTGAGAAAATACAAGGTCGCTCCTTTCACTCCTCACCCCTCAGTTAATGAATGTGTGAATGGCAGAATGCTGCTATAGGCCATTCAGGGGCCAAAGTCCCCAAGAATTCACCCTTGGACAAACGCATCCAGCTATGGCAAATACATTTGCTTAACATATTAAAAGAAAGGAGAATGGTTAATGGGTGTGTGTATGTGTGTGTGCGAGCAAGAGTTTATGGGTGGGAGAACTGGATGGTGAGAAGAGAAGAAGGGGGATAATTCAATTAGTCCTCTTCCTCAGCAGAGAAATGAAGACAGGTTAAAAGGGAGGGATTATTATTTGTACAAGACTGACCAGGGATTTGCACAAAGGAGACAAATAAAGATTGGAGAACATCCACAAGCAGGGGTTGTGATAAAGGAGAGAGGAACAGAAAGAGAGGGTCTTGAAAGCGTTGCTTGATCTGAATTGAGCAGGGCTCTGAAAAAGATGCATTGGGTCTAACCCCTCCCCTTCATTTCAAGCACTCTTTTAATTTTAAACACAATTCCGTAGAACATTTTTGGAAACTGTTCCGAGGGATTTCTATAGAGGGGAAAACTGCAAGGAAAATGCAAATTTTTAAGATGTTTGTAGTCTAAACATAACATGTGTTTATGTATTTTGCCCATGTGTATATTACCATGGAGTAAATTCCTCCTCAATGAAGCATTTAGCCCCACTCAAGCACACAGAGGGAAATCCAGCCAGGTTTCTCAATGCCCACAGGACAAATAAAAAGAACTACACAGGATAGAAATGTTCTCACAAATAATATGAAATAGGAATAAAAAGTTTAGCCTCTCTTCTGCCCTGAGTCACTGAATAAAACCTGGTCTGTGTTAAGCGGACTCCAGTCGGGCAGCGATGGAGCTGTGAACAGCTGTGAAGTCATTTTGATAATGATGAGAATAATAAGCGTGCAGACTGGTGTGGTGGAGCCGCTAAGGCCTGCGAGGCTCAGGGCTTTGCTGTTGCAGCTTCACTGCTCCTGAATAGATAAAAGTGATTAAAGCACTCCTGATTATCCCTGACCAATATGTAATGGATTTACAGCCCTTTCAATTAGGCTGTATTTGCTGGCCGCTTATTACTTGGGCTTTTGGTTAGGTAATCAGGGTAGAGGGGGCTTTGAGCTGGGAGTGGGCACTTTGGTGGTAAAGGTAGGGGGGCTGCATGGTGCACAGGGGGCACCTCTTAAATGTGAGGAAAATCTGAAAGCTCCTCTACTTTCTCTCTTCTTTTACTTGGCCCATCCCCCCTTTTGTTGTCTCTCCATCTCTGGGAGCAAGAGTCACAAGCTCGGGCAGCTTTTGTGTCCCGACGTCACCACTGCCTTCTGAAATCTGACCTGGGTAGCAAAATCAATACAGCCTGATGTTCTGATAATGTCCTGACATTAGCAAGGGTGAGGGGACATGTGGACCACCCTCTTTTACAAAGACATGAGCAGACAAGCAGGAAGGAAGATTTATGGAGTGGAGGTTAAAGTCTAAATCATGTTGATTAGCTTTGATTTTTGAGGTGGTGAGTTGGTGTCAGAGGTGTTTGCTTAAAGCATCAACTCAATCAGATTCAAAAATGGAAGAATTCAAACTGAATTCGAACCCAAACTGGACTCTGAAATACACAAAACAAGTCAGTATCCCTAGTTCTTAAGCATTTTGGATCCTTCTCTTTATTTGCTGAGAAACTTTCTTCTTGTGCTGAGCCAAGTAAACAGTCCAGACTGATTAGATTGACCTGGTCACTCTGCCCCTCTGACAGCGTCAGAGTGAAGTCATTCTGTTTCACTTTCTCCCACAGTCTGTGACAGGAATGCGTGATCGTGTATGCTATTTCTCAGAAACGCATGAATTTCTAGATGTTTCTATTTGTCCCATATGTGCATTTTTCAAATACGAACTGTCTCGCTTACCGTGAGATGCTGGAAAAGCCACGCCCTCATGATGTTCGTAGCCACCTTAGGGAAAATGCCACGCTTTTTCTGCCTCTTCTTATCCTTGTCTGGGTCGTCGTCATCCCCTGTGCCAGGCGACGCAACGCTGTTGTCTAAGCCATCTCCTGGACGGAAACCAAAGCCAGCATTAAATAACATCACAGACCACACCACAAGGAAGCAGAAGAAGTGCTTGAGGCTCAAACAGACGTACAGTCAGTCAAAGCTGAGTTGAAGGTTTATGAAAGATGGATAAATGGACAAATACCACAGATATTGATGTTGGCATTCGCTAAGGCCAAAAGATTTGGTGCAGCAAAGCCGGCGTTGTGCAGTGAAGATGAGGAAGTAGGGGGATTTAAATAGCCTTAGACGAAGGCCTGCACAGAGATAGAGGGGTTTACAAAAAGGCCCAGCAGAGCTGCTCTATATACCCCTGAGCGCAAGACCGGAGAATAGGGGTTAATAACTAATGTTATGGTTCGGAACTGAAACAATGTGACCCTAATTCTATTTCTACAGTAGGAGGAGAAGGAGGAAAGAAAAAACATAATGGACAAGGAGCCTTCAAATACAGCAGAGACAAGGACTCATGTCATTAATTCAATTAAATTTGCATGCTTGATGTAACATGGAACATTTGTTCTCATCCTTTGAAGAGAGCCAAAGGGGACAGAATGGAGAAATGCAGATATGTACAGTTATACACGGATTCATGAATTTACAACATCCAGTTGAGCTGCATTAGCATTGATTTGTGATTTCAGGAGGTTCATTGTTGCAATTCGATGCACATAACGGACTTGTCCCCCCCCCAACTTCAGCACCCCCCAGTCTTTCTATAAGATTAGCATGACAGGCCAGCGGCGACTTTGCCTGCATTAATGTCCTTCAGCGTTTGATTTCATATTGAAAACACGAACATGCACAATTCCTCCTTCAAACTGAAGTTTCCATCTTTGTCCCTAGCCCCTTTTTTCTTGTTCCTCTTCCATAGCATTAATTGTGCATTAGCAAAAATGATTTACTTTTAACAGTCATGGTTATTTTTTCTTGCCCCCGGGCTCAAATGCCTTGAAAGCCTTCCTTGAGGGCATCTAAATTATGTATCTGAAAAACTCCTCCACTAAGGAAGAGAAGGACCCTGACATTCTCAAAATTCAGACGCACACGTCCTCCTGTTTTTGTGGAGGCATCAATCACAGCCACCTATGCAAGCCTTAATCTCACATAAATATTTTAACTAATAACATTAAAAAGGGGGAAAGAAAAAGGATCCGACTGGTGGTGTAATCAAATGCAAAATAAATGAAGAATACAAAGCCAACAGGGACCCGCACTTCTAACAACTTTTTCGTCTTTCTTTTTTTTATTACTCTCATTTTCCCTTTCTTTTCATTCTGTTTTTCTTTTCTGTCTGTGCGGTGTTTTCCTTCCACATCATTAGTGCAAAGCCACACGATAGAGGAAAACAAAGGAGTGCCGACTTTGTGCTCCCCATGTGAAGTTAAAGAAGCAACGGCCCTCCTGAAGGACATATGGGAATGGGGACACAGACGAGGGGTGTTGTAATTGTAGAATGGGCATTCATTAGCGGCAAATGCCATAAATCCCAGGCTAAGTACGAATCCTTGTTCAGGAAAGCCTAAAACAATAAACTTTGGTCCCTACCCTGACTGTGAGGGGCTTCCTGAGAAATGCGACCCAGACGGAAGCCGAGTCTGACTCCCCCAGTTTGCTTCGAAACTTCAACAAAAACACAACTAGTGAGCTGTGAATTTTAACCACCCGGCCTTTGTTTCACTGCTTTTGAGCTTCACTGAATAATGTTTATGCGCAGTTTGGTGTTTGTTTGTATGCCGCTTGGTTTTGTGTTGATTTTTGAGCTAGTCTCCAAATCCCTCTCCCGCTGTGAGCAGTCAGGCTCATCCAGTAGAACCACGCAGTGGCCAAAAGGCTGGCAGATTAATTTTATTGACGTTTCCATTTTCACTGCAATGCGATAGCCTTCCCCCTGGCCAGGGCCAATGCGACCCGTGCGTATTTACAGACTGACCTGTCACTTCATTACCCAGCATGCTCGCTGCCTCCTGCCCTAGCCCGCAAGGATGAAACCAGACTCTGCTGCTTTTCAGCTCCTCTCTATCTTACATGAATACTGGCGTGTGTCCACAGATCAGACTTGAAGCGTTCAAGTAGTAATTCTGCATGTGGGTTTATAAGTTGGTTTCTTCTCACAAAGAAGATGAAGAAAAACCACATGTGGACATAAAATAAAAAGAGAGAAACAAAGAAAGAAGAAAGAGGAGCATTAAAGGAGGAGTAGAAATAGAATAAAGAAGATCCAACTTGCTCAACCTCATTACATCTGAAGGAGAGCCGGTGCTTTGCATCCACCCCCACTCCTTTCTTATGAGCCAGAGAAGGAACGCTGCAGGGCAAATTGTCCCAAACGCTAATGGCTTCTGACTGTTCCCTGGCAACTCTGCCATTCTAACCTGCGTGGATGTGCACTCTGAAAAAAAAATTGGGTAAGGGGGGGAAAAAGTGCAGGGCAGAGCAGAGGGAAGCGTCCCATCATCTGGCCATGTGACACAGATGGGGGTTGGCTATTAGGAGGCAGTCGAAAGGCCTAGGGGAGCCGAGGTGCTGGAGTGTAGCCCCAGGCACTTTTGGAAAAGCAGCGCCCTTGGAGACGGAAAAAAAAAAGACAGCAGCACACCCCCACCCACCCACTCTACCCTCTCTTTCTTTCTTCCCTAAACCTTTTTCTCCTTTCTCCTTCCCTCCTGCTCCCTCACTCCATCAAGACCTCGACTTAAAGTGCTTGCAAGGAAAGTTTGGCTGCATATTTTCATATGCCCAGAAGAAGACGGGAGAAAGTGTAATCAGGCAAGAAGACAATGACCGGATGCAATGAGGGTAAGAGAGAGTGAATGAGCACACTTGCAAACAAACAAGTCCAAAAGCACATTACGCTCACATACATCCCCTCTCTCATCACCAGTGGGTGGTTATTAAAAATGCATTCAGATATATCTCCTCGTGAGTAAATTGGTCTCAGGGCTGAGCTCATTATCGGGCTGAGAAAGGACTGTAAACACATTGCAACTCTGCTTATCTAATGCTGGCACACTCCAGGTCGCTTCGAGAGTTCTTGCAATAAAAAAAAAGAAGTGTGGAGTACAAAGTGCCATGTTTCTGCTAAGAGAAAAGAGGACTTCAGGGGAATTTTAAAGATGCTGGTGGTGCCCTCCTGCTGAGGAAGCCACTGTGGTCATGTCAACTGTGGAAATTTAACAGATGTGACCACAAGTGATACATATTGAAGGTATCAGTGCACCAAAAGTGGCTACACCTAGTTATGATAAGTTAGTATATATATTTTTAGCCATTAAATAGTTACCCAAAAGCTTCTAGACAGGGTGCAGATTTTGTGTGTGCATTCTTAAAGTTGTGCAGTGATTTTGCATCAGGAGGCCCCGTGCGTTTGTTTCAGGGTAATGAAGCAGGAGTGTAGAAGCAGTGGCTTATGAAAGCTGCGGTTAAAGTGACTAATTACAACAGACCCCCCACGCCCCCTGTCAGCCCAAACTAGTCAGGCATGCTCAACTGAGCTCACCCAAATAAGAAGAGGCGAAAACTCACGAGGGGAGTTAGATTAAAAGAGAAATAAAGAGAGAGCAGAGGCTAAGAGGGTTGTTGTTGCGGGGAGCGTCTTTTGGATTCTCCACCTCAGCACGGCATTCTGACCAGTCCCTCCACCTCTCCCTCCTATTACACCACCTTTATCCTCGTGGGCTTGGCCGCAGAGAATGAGGAGAAAAGAAGATGGGGGGGATTTAGAGCCTCCCTTTCCCCTCTTTTTCTCCTCAACTTTTCAGCCAACATAAGCGGCGTTTAGCACATTCAGCCCCCCCCCCCCCCCCCCCCCCCCCCCCC
>SSNR01000125.1:929368-959473 GCA_006937965.1 Callopanchax toddi
CCCCCCCCCCCCCCCCCACACACACACACACACACACACCCTCCCCAAACATCTCCTCTGTATTCTACAAATTGATATCCCTCTAAATGATTATGGTAAATGCATAATGAAGGTTTTCCCAGTTTCAGCCCCGCAGCCAGCCAGGATGGAGCATCTCGTTTGCCATGTTTGATTCGTTTTGTTGCGCATTTAGCCCCAGTGTTCCTTCAAGAGTGTTCACTGCTTGGGGGATGCAAATAAGAAATTATCCTTGCTGACTAACATGGCTAATACCTCCTCTGGGGTAATCAAAAATTATTAGTCGCTTGCTTCCAATAAACATTAGGGCTCGTGGCACTAACCACTGTCAAATCGCTCACTTCTGCCTGCTCCCCAATAGCCATAAAATGGGTGAACAAAAGTGATCAGGTGTGGAAAAAGCACTCTGGGTATGTAGGAACTGTAGGACTGTGGGGCTTCTATTATGCCTAAAAAAGCAGCCCTTGGCTTTAAGAGTCATTAAAGCATGTACTAGAGTGGGAATCAGACTAGAAAATGAGCTTATCTTGCATAATGCCCTCATAAGCTTTGCATAAACGTAAAAGATGAGCGCGTGAAAATCAGCGGTAGAGAGAAGAGAACCCGGATTGTAACACACTTCCTTTATCATCCTCCCACTCACTTGGACTGTGGCAGCATGTTAAAGCATTACCTGTAGGGTACAGCTGCTTTGCTCAGTTCCAAATATGCTTCAGAGTATAAACCCTGGTTTACACAAGAGAAAGCCACACAGCCAGTGAACAAGCTGTTGCTAGCCTCGCTAAGCCACTCTACTAAACCGCGTGCTGTTTTTTGGAGGGACCTTCGCTGTGATGTAGGGTTTAGACATTAGGGGGAGGAGAATTGGGAGGGTGGGGGGTGGCAGAGGAGATTAAAGAGCCAAGGGAGGCAGAAGAAAGAAAAGAGAGTAAAAGAGCACAAGGCCCATTGGTCAAACACAAAGGGGAAGATCAGGGAAAGGACATTTGAAGTCATGGTTACACTCCAAATAAGCACACCTTTAAACTGCCCTGTGTAAGCTGGCAGTCGGGGGGGGGGGGTTGGAGTTTCCCTGCAGGTGTGCCTTTGACAGACTTGGCCTCCATGACCTCTTTCTGATCAAAAATGGTGCTGGATGTGGGCGCAGAGACCAGTGGCATCGTGCCATTTGCAAAGACCATTCTACACACGCGCGCACGCAGACACACATAGACATGCTTATATTCACTATGAACACAAATACACGGCCAAACAAGAGGAAAACAAATCTGATGAGTGCTGGAGAAATTGGATTATCACCTCTTAAGGGTGACTTCTTGGCTGACCCCCCTTCAGGCTATAGCCTTCTGAAACGAGACGAAAAAAATTTCCTGGGAAAACACTCGCTCGCTTTAAAGAACTGAAGCACTGTCATCCTTGTGAAAATGCTACAGCGGCAGCATTAATGGACGTGGAAATGTCCTTTGGGGCATGTGCTGAAATCCCTTTTAGCTATATTACATCAGACCCCTGCGTGCTCCTCATCACCACCACATACACTGGTGTAATCAGCAATGGAACAAGGGTGTGTAAACCCACAGTATAATGAACTGATACAACATTACTGCACTCTGCTCTTGTTTTGGGTCAAAGCCTTTGGGTAAAGAAGAAAAAAAGTCACTCCCCCCTTTTGCCATTGTTGCTGATTACATTCCTCCTACACTGTTTCCTCTGAGCTTTTTTAATTGTACTCAACTCTCTTTCAGATTAGCTGGTCTGCTTCTCAGAGGAACGCCATAAGAGAAGAAGGAGACCCCCTTCCCACCCCAACCACCTTTCACTTTATGGCACAAAGCAGACATTCTCCTCAGCTGCTGTCAGAATAATCTTGCTAATTTTTTCCCTATGTTTTCCAAACTTTAGTTTGCACATTAGGCTGACCCAGCTAATGCTCTTTTCCTGCAGCATAGAACCCAAATTCAAGCTCAGCTAGGCTGAGCTAGCCAGGTCAGGGCAAGAGCCTGTTCATGATTATGGACCAAAGGGACCAGGGACCATCTAGCGCTCATGCAAAAGGAGAAAGGGGGGAAAGATGGAAATGATATGAGAAGGAAAGTCTGAGTTGGAGACTGGATGGGAGGGCTAAAGGTGATGATGCTGTAGCAGGAAGGTTATATGACTGGAAGTAGAAGCCCCGAAACTTTACGGTACCTTTTCTTTTATTGTTTTCATGCTGAAACACAGGTTAAAAAGAAGGACTGAGACCAAAAGAAAGGAAGAGAGAGTGGAACTGAGGAAGGAGAGAGAGAGCTGAGGGAGCTGATCATTCTCTTTAATCACATTTTGGATGAGGGCCAGGTAGTCTGCAGCACTGAAGGCGAGACAGAGAAGAGTGAGGGAGGAGAGAAGTGAGAGATGGAGAAATAAATGGAAAAAATGGAAGAAAAAAGTTAAAGGGGCTTATGAAGAGGAGAGGAAGATGAGCTGGAGAGCAGAGGCCCTTGAAACAGCTTGGAGTACACCAGTGCTTAAGCTAGCGTGCACATACACACACACAGACCGTGTCTATGGATCTGTGTGTGTGTGTGTGTGTGTGCAGGAGAGAGCGACAGCCATTCCCGTAAATGCCCACGAATGCTGAATCTAGCAAGAATCTGGTGTGAGAGCAGAGCCAGAGAGAGAGAGATCCATTTTAAAACTATGTGCATTAACTATACTTTTCCCCATAGATTAAGCACTCCACATGAATAATTTAGCCTCTTTTATGCTAATGGGATCATGAAAGTATCCCCTCCGTACCATGTTTTCTCCCCCCTTCACAGCAATTCCTCTCAGCTTTCAACAACGGCCCTGCCCCTTCCCAACAAACCCTCAGAAGGATGCATCGCTGCACCGTTTTCACAGCAGACACCTGACTAACGCAAGCTTAACATGTAGCAACAAGGCTAACACTGCACACAGTAGGAAACAGTTTAGAATTGGCATCCCCGTTTAGCTGTTTTATTATTAGTTTGGGTTGTTGTCAGGAAGTTTTCTACTTGCTGCTACTGAGCGAGATAAGGTAACTTTTAAATTTGATGCACATCATGGATTTCTGGATGGGTAAATGTATGTGTTGCTGCTGAGCTAAGTAGCAACCAGGCTACTTTTCTTGAAGTGGATAAATCCTTAAAGTGTATGTTTTTGTTTTATTTTTTTCTTCTTTTAGTTGATTTCTGCAATCTTCTGCTAACATAAACTCATGGACATACATTGCATATGTGTGCACGGGTGCAGCATTGTGTTGTGGTGGGATGGGGGGGGGGGGTGCACTGTGTAAAAATTATCAGTGCTCCAACAGCTGGGAGGGAGAACCATGAAACAGCAGGGCTTGGGTCTGCTTTATTGTTTATCTGTTGTTTATGGGCTAGTGTTCAGCTTTAATTACTACACTAAATTAAACTCTAACAGGCACTTAGAGGGAGCCAGCTAACGCGTGCACAAACACACACACACACACTCATACACACTCATACACACAAACCATATATTTTATATACACAGACACACCTCACTGATCACTCCAGAGCTGTAGTATGAGCTGCTAACATGCAACAAGGCTTCCATCTTGTGTTTAGCAGAGATTGTGGTGAGGTTTTTTTCTATTGTGGTTGAGTGTTTGTTTCATTTTAGGGACATTTTTAAGTTCTAAGCAAAGATTTTACAGACAAAATGAAGTCAAAACTTCCTGAAAATGCAGAATTCAACAGGCCATGTTCACACTGGGAGACCAGGAGTCGTGTCCCCACCAGGAACGACCCTCTCCAGAGACCTCACTGAGTGGGGCCCCCAGTCAGGGCCAAGGGGGTTCACCACACTCCCCACATGTACACACACGCAAATGTACCACAACACCATCGAGCGCAGCACGCTCCCTTGGAGCTAAACACTCAAGCACTCTCCCTCTCTTCCCTCCCTTTCTCTCCATCTCTGCCTCTCTCTCCGTCTCTCTGGGGAGTCCGTCTATCCGCAGAGCATGGGGATTGTTCAATTGCTGAGAAAATGTACAAAATGCTCTCTCCTCTCTTCTGTTGAGCCATTTCCATCTACAGTAGATTCTGAGAATTGTACAGACCCCCCCCCCCTCCCTTGAGCACTCAAGATGTCATCGTGGATTTGGTCTTCATGCATAGCTAATAATTAGAATTGGGGACTGGAAAAAAGACAAGCCCTCTTGGACTTAAACATATGCACATGTATCAAACTGGGGGGAAACCATTACCTCCAATGCTGAATCAGTGTTGAGGATTAACCATGTTATAAGTGAATGCGTGTGACTTTACTGCGTTTGGTGTAAGAACATTTGCAGTGTATTTTCTCATACTCCACACTTTGGCTGCTTTGCATATTCCAGACACCTGATTGGAGATGAGCGCTGTCTCAAGGCATGCACATTCATCAAGTTTAACTCCCTGCAACTGATGTCTCCGATGTTTCTAGGTAAGCTTGGACGAGCTCCAAAGGACTGTTAATCAAAGTGACGTGTACGTAGAGCCAGGGAGGTTATTGTGTGTTCTGAATCGTCTCTTTTAACTGCTGATATTTATATATCATTCCAGAACATAGTGGGTCACTTTTTTTAAGGCTCAGCCACGAGAGCACGGTTCGTTAGAAATCATTGTGTTTGTTTTGTTTTATTTGAAGCATATTAAAAAATTTGAACTTAACTCATTGTTTAGTTTTTACTTCTTGAATTGGAATGAATGCATATTTTGCACACATATACAATTTTTAGCATCATCATCACGTTCAATGCTGAGAAAAAAGCAATCCGTGAGAAATAAGGTGGCTGCTTCTAAAGTTAATACTCCTATGCATCCCATAAATAAAACTCTTCTAGAAAATTGAATCAGTCCCTGTTTGAGTAGAAGTGGACTGCAGTGTTTTACTCAACACACAGATGCTTCTGGACCCGTTCTTAAAGCAAATGTTTTTCGAGCCACAGGCGCACATAAAACACACCTTTCAAGTTGGTGGATGGCAGAAAAAAGTTGATGTTTTTCTTGGCAGCTGGAACCAAAAAGCTCTACACACTCTTTCACTTTCTCCTCCTCCTCTCTCCCTCCCTCCCTCCCTCCCTCCCTCCCTCACCGTTGCCTATCTATTCTTTCTTCCACAACTGATCCACATTGTCACCCCTTTTAACAGGGGCCAAGCTGTTAAAGACCCCATTACTGAAGTGAAGCGCACATTTCGCATTTCCTCGGCGGACTCGACAGTGCGGACTACAAATTTTATGTTGAGAATGTATTGGGATGGGAGGCGAGTTCATGCGTGGAGTGGAGTGGAGTGGAGTGGAGTGGAAGAAGAAGAGGAGGGGAAGGTTGGAGAAGGGAAAGCTCTGTCAGAATGGAAGGGCCAGAGTCGAGAGTCAGCGAGCGCTTCAAGCGTTAACGTAATTGCAAGAATGTGAAAAATGAGGCGGCGGGGCTCCCGAGTGAAGCGAAAGGTCAGAGCATGCCTCACACAAAACAACTGGCTAGAGGACGGCCTCATTAGACCATTAAATCAGCTGCCCTTGGTCTCCCTCTCTCTCTCTCTCTCTTTTTTTTTGGCTCTGACTACTTTTTCACCTTCTCTACTCTTTAACCTCTGCACTGAAATGGCTTCACCCACTTTTAAAATCCTACTTCTCTGCTAAACTGCTTACTTGGTTTTTATCATAAAACATTATGAGCTACTGGTTGTTGCATTTAGCATGACTTGGTTTATGCGGGCCCAGCGCACGGTGCTGTACCGTAACTGTCTTTGGCCGGCATTGATCTGCTGTTACTGGATACGGTGGGGAAAGGAGTCGATAAGTGCTCTGTGGATTACAGGTCACTTGTACTTATGTGTGTAAGATAATCAATAGGCAGTGCATTTCTTTCCTCTCAGCCTCCCCCCTCTCACCCCCTTTTGGCTGCTCTTCATCTCCATTTGTAACTTTGAAGGAGGAGTGCAAAAGCTCATCTTTTGCTTTGTCTCGCAATCTGCCATCGTAACATGTTGTTTCCCTCTCATTTATTTCTTGAGGAGGGTTTCTCAACCCGATGCTGGTTTGGATCAGGTGCCAGATGTTTTATAATCATTCCTTTCTTATGTCTGTTCCGTCAGACAGACTTTTAATCAAGCCTCCTCTTTCCAAACAGCCAGACATCAGAGTGTGATCCAACTACTCCCGACAACAGCCAACCACAGAGGTCTACTGTGGGCCTTAATCTGTGGCCAGTAATGGTTCAAAAGCTGCAACTGTTGTTTCTGTCTGGAGATGAGAAGATGATTTAAACACCACACAGGACAGCTCATCGATGCATTTGATCGCTCGTTGGCAAAACGACATCTATAAAGTCTTGACTCAACGAGCGTCCTGGTTAAGTTTAAGAGAAATGCCACGCTGGACGTTGCCAGAGGGCACAAAAGCACGCATTTAAAATAAGACGAAGACAGGAAAAGAAACTTCAGGTGCTCACTCTTGTCTTAGTTTGAGCAGCAGGTGTGTAAATGCATTTGATGTCTGTTTTTTTTTTTACAATCTACATGTCAAAACTGATGCACACGGTGGCAAAAGTACAAGGAAGATCGCTGTGGCGCACACTATCTGTAATGGATTCAAATAGTCTTGTTTTGAAATGCATTATGAGTGTTTGGCAGGTTGAGCGCGAGATAACACGAGACTCAATGAGACTTAATTATGGGCTGTTGTGTGGGCAAAGTTAATAAGGTTTAAATTCAAGCCAGAACTGGCATAAATATACTATTAATCACCAGCTTTTGTCTACTGCTCCAAATAGCAACATTTTGGAAAGCCCTTTACAGGCTTGGTATATTACATTACGCCGTGTTTGTGCTTGAGTGTTAGAGTGCATAAGCGTGTTCATTTTTAGGTTGTCAATATGGACGCCAGTCAAAAAGGAGGATAATCCAAAGAGTAAAAAGAAGGTCTGAGACCTGTATAAAGACAGGTCTATTCTATTAGACGGGGTTAAAGTGAAGAGCTGGCAGCTCTTTCCATGCATGAGGATTATTGTGTTGTTAATATGTTTATTTACATCCGTTTTTGGTGCACGCTCACCTTGTTCGCTGCTGTTGTCGCCGCTCTGTGAAGCGTGTCCCCCGCTGGAGGGCCCCGGTGTGCCGGCTGAATGTGTAGAGGTGGCGTCATCGTGGTCTCTCCAGGAAGCTGGGTTCTGAGGTACGTAAACAGAGAAAGCAAGCGTGGGATCCATCCGTCCATTCCCCATCCAAGCCACAAACCAGGAAAACGAGAGGGAGAAGAAGACAGAGAAGAAGCACAGAAAGAGAGAGAATCCACGTGAGTTGGCTGGAAACATCAGTTGTGACATCTGCAAGTATCTACAGGCACTGTGAGGGTACTTGGCCTTCCTAAAGTCTCCTGGCAAAGTGAGGAGCCTGACTGGTTGGTTCCATGCAAGCCAAAAAATCAAAGAAGCTCTGATGATCATAAATAAATAGAATGAAAATGATGCTCTGATGCAGCTGGCTATAAGTCAAAACACAGTAATCAAAGTGTTTCATTATGAGAGCAAAACGCAGCGCTGCTCATGTGGCAGCTGATTTTCAGAGGCGAGAGTACAAAGAACTTATGAATAATCATCTAAACACACATGGTGGAGCCCAGCGGAGTTCATTTATACCATAACCAAACGAGACTTCCGTGTCAAGTGAGAAATATAGAGGTAAAAAGTCCAAACACACCACAGCTGCCATTAATCATTACTGCTGTCAGAAATGAAAATAAGATATGACAGTGATTCTCCTGCTAATCTGCCAAATATGTGCACACGCCTACACTGAGATACACAGACGCCCACAGAGGCTGCAGAAATACACTTACGCTTCCATGCTAATGACATAATACAGCAAGAACTATTTACTTTGATGCACACACTCACTTTTATATGCACAAAGACACTCTGGAAATTGACACAAATCCAAAAACTATGTAGCTTTTAAGGCATTTTGCCCATCTTTCTCCCTTTTTTCCCTTCTCTTCCTCTCTTTCCTGGTCATTCCCACTGCCCTGTCAGTGCACACAGGGAAACAGGATTTTCTATTGTACAGGAAAGGCTTTATCAGTGCCACATGAAGGCCGGCTAGAGGAGGAATTTCCTCTGCCATTCAGGCAAAAGCAGTGCAGACCGATCACGTCATTTACTACACTTACACCAGTATGGGCTCAATCAATTACACACACACACAGCCTCAGAGCTCATGCTAGTTTTTTCCAATTTAGCATGTCACCTGAGCATGATGACAAAATGTTGGCAAACGTGAGCCTAATGTTGTCTGGGGTCTGAGGGAAGCAGCCCCCCTGGAGCAGAACTCAAGCCAAACAAACACAGGCCTACACCAAGGCTTCCCACAAACCTCAACCCACTTCTCGTTTCCCGCTACGCTGTTTTTTCCCCTCTTCAAACACACATAAACACAAATACATATATACAGAAGGAAAATGTACACAAAGAACATTCCAAGAAATAGACCAATTTTACCATTTTGTCCAAGTTGGGTTAAAAATAAAGTTTCTTTCATCTACCACAGAGGAACCCGCCTGCCTGCTTTGGTTCCCCGGTCAGAGTGAGCTGTAGTGGAGAAGGACAGACAGGAGAGAGCCCGGAGACTAAACGGAGGTTCGCAGGGAAATAAAGGCTAGAAGACAAGCCGCTGCCCGAGCTCCCCTGGAATGCCGTCCTGATGCTGGTTGAGCCGCGGAGGCGAGTTGACTGCTACGCCTGTGACCGAGACCCTTTTATCTGCTAAGTTTTTCGGGGAAGGCGGGCTGTTTTCTCAAACAGCTCAAAGCTGAAAACAGCAGACAGAAACACACAAGACCCTTCAGACTGCAGGCTCCACTCAAGGCCTACTCAGCGTCAGCTGTTCGCCGGATGGCAATCAGATGAAGAGCTCAGAGAATTGCTCAGAAGAGGGGTGAGGAGACAGCCTGAACAATAGACCATGCGTTGGTTTGAACCCTCTGCTGTGAGCTGATAGAAAAGTGTCCCTGCTCTGAAAGGGATGGATGATCGTGTTGTGTCCGCTGATCAACACATGGGGAACAGGGCTGCTGTTGAAGTAATTCTCAGCTTTACTCTCAACACAGTGTAAGTTCAGGTAAATTGCTAACGTGGGAACATGCCCATCAATCCTCTTGTAATTGTAAAGAGGAAAGAAAAAGTCCCACACTCCCTAGAAGGAGAAGATGACCAGGTTCTGCTCTCTCACTATATGTGACCCCCACTGACGCCAAGGCAGAGGGTGGATTTGAAAAAGCTACGCTCGCTGCTCTCACACACGCTCACTCACTTATTCTACCTCACCAGCTCCAGCCACAGCATGGCTTTAATGCAACACAGGAATCGATAGGACTTAATTTAGCTATCATTGCAGAGTAATGTGTCATTTTTAATGGTACTGGCACTAAATTAAATTCAAAGACACCTCAGCTAATGGTGTAAAAGGGAATGATATTTTGCTGTGATTTGCTGCCCTGTGGATTTAATGTGCCTGGATGCAGAGATACAGAGAGAGATTTGTTAGCTTGGCTTTTAAGGAGCAACGAGAGGACTGCAGTACTATATATGACCTAATATTAATAATTATCATAAAGCAGAGGGATACACGGCCTTTCTAATAGCTGTAAGTCACTGACTGTTCATAAACTTGTCTTCAAAACAAGACCACGGATATCACAACGACAGTGTTTTAACTTTGCATGCTACACAAGACGACAAAAGCAACAGCCTCTCCACCCCATGAATAATTTAGAGGGTCTCTCTGAGCATCATCAGACACCACGCAACACAAACACACACACAACCATTTTGTCACAACCCCCGTGGGTCTGATAAAGTTCAAACAAGTTGGGAAAAGGAAGAAAAAAGCAGCAGATTGTGTCACCCAAATAGTTTTCTTCAAATCTACACGGAAGAAAAATAAGGGAGGAAGCAAATGCCTCCAGCTCATGTGACTATTCCCTGAAGCCGGGCATAATTAGGAGTCAAACATGGTTCACTCCATGCTCTTCACTAATTGTGTTAAAGAGCAGTGTTACCAGGAGGAGGAAGAGGAGGAGAGTGCCGGCAAGCAAATACACATGTATGTGCAGGCAGAAAATGTACACAATAGGCTGAGATGGAGAGTAAGATACAAAAGAAGCGCAGTCTCGAGGGACGGCCTTTTGCTGGGCTTAGCAACTGGCGGCTGATAATACAAGTTGTAATTAATATAAAAGCAGGAGACAATATGGGAAGGAAGGCTCGTGGTGCAGCCGGGCCACGGGAGAGCAGGAGAATGCTGCTGTCTCTTTTGCTCCCGTCCCCTGTTTCTCATTTACAAACACCTGCCTGGCACAATTTCACTTCCCTCACTGCACTCTGCCTACATCCCTAGGAATTTCAAATAAAATTGATTTAGCAGCATCATTGAATTTCACTCAAAGTCCCTCGGAACCTGCAGGAGAAGGGGAGGAATCTGTCTGTGTGCAAGCAGTTTAAGGTAGACTGAGAATGACTAACCTGTGTGTGTGTGTGTGTGTGTGCGCGTACGTGTGCGTGCATGTGCGCGCATGTGTGTGTGTGTGTGTGTGTGTGTGTGAGGAGCAGCTACATGGTGCACAGAACAGCTGACACACCAGAAACACACACAGGGCTGTAAATCAAAAGGTGAGCTGACATTTCAAGACACATCTTGCCGCATGACATAAACAAGGAAAGGAAAAAAGAAAATGCTCATGCTTTTTTCTTTTAGTTAAGCTTGTAATTATACACAGCCACTTTAAGAACACCTCTACAAAAACACTCGAGTATTTACAACACCCCCAATTATCCAAAATATAAAAAAGTCCTAATTCAGCAGCTAATAAATCACCGTAGCTAGTTTTCACAGACTGAACACTTTTCCTGAGCCACCACAATTCTGTAAGCAAATATATCTCCACAAATAAAAAATGATTTACAAAGAAAGATTTTCAAAAAAAAAAACTGTGAAAGCCATTGTGATTCATGGTTTTGGCTTAAACTGAAATGATGTTTCCAAAGAAATCAAAAGGCATATAAATGTCAATATAAAACTGACAGCTCATTACGGGTTGTTCAGCTTTCCTTTTATTCCTTGTAACTAATAAAACGTGGATTTCTTAAAATTATTTAAATCTATGTCACTGCAGTCATCACGCCTGCTTCTTTTATTTGAATCCAAGTCAAACGTTCAAGGTTCTCATGATCCTAAAGTGGCTGCAAAGCTACGGAGAGATGCAACAAGTGAGAAGCAGGGATCATATAGCTGGCAACTATTTTCCAAAACAACAAAAGAGAAAAGAACGATGCAGTTTGCCACGAGAAGTACAAAGCTATAGCTGAAAAGTGCATCTCAGAAAATACCTCCCATGAATTAGCAAGCTAGCTCAGTTCTGCACATGCTAATGTCCAGGAATTAGCCAGTACCCTACTTCCTCCCTTATAAAACAGTAAAGCTCTGCACATGTTTGAAATAAGCGATTATGTTTATTTTGTAACATTATATCCAGCAGAGAACTGCAAACTTGCACCACAAAATAGGAAACCGAAAGGGTTTGTTTCCCTCTCTCCCTCGCTCGCTTTGCACCACCGAGATAAGCTACACCATAACTATGGGAACGACTGAAACTCCCTAAGGAAAGCTCTCCAAAACAAAAGTGCCAGAGCCTGTAAATCATGCCGAATTTCTATAAAACAAATCTGAAACTGTGAAAAAAATTTCATTCATTTCAGTCTCTGCAATATAATGCATGAAGGAGATGGGAAAAGGCTTTATGCTAATATGTGAGATTGACTGAGGAAGCGGCACAATGGCACAAGAACACACAAAGACTAATTCATTAGAACAGATAATACTCAGACACTGTTAATTGTATTTGTCTCCCTAATTGGATGTAGCACAGGAAAAAAAAGGGAGAAATTTTATTCATTAATTAACAGACAAGAAAGCAAACGGTTGACAAGTACACACACCAGCTATTTAAAACTACACCGCTCTATTTCTCTCCCTTATCACTCTTTGTGTGTAATCCAGCATCGTTTCTGCTCCTTTTTTTAAAAAATAGGATGGAGTTGATGTGAGGAGGGGCGATGAGTTGGGAAGCTTTGGGTGGGCTATGGCTGAGATAGTCACCGCCAGCAAGTAGAAGGGAAATCAACAGTGTCAGCAAGGCCTCATCCTGTTCTCACTATACCATAATCCAATCATCTCCAAGACAGTGCTGCATTCAAGTGTAAATAAAACTGCGCTTATTATGCTCCTACTGTCAGGTACAAGGAAGGGAGAGGAGTGGAAGAGAAGGAGGCAAAAAAGGGAAGGGGACGTGCATGAAAACAAGCTCAACGGGCTGCCTGCTTCTCAGTGAAGAGCCTCATCATCTCCAGAAAAACCAACTTTCTCCAAATGAGATGTAGCCCGGGGCTATATATTAAAAATGCATATCAAAGCAAAGGAAAAAAATGGACGTGAGAGATTCTAACTAAATAAATTAGCATATCTAACTATCAAACTGCCTTCCTCTCCTCAATGAGACAAGGACAGAAATGAATAATAAAACACAGCCAAAGACAAGTGAATAAATAAAAGAACATTTTAAAAATCATCCAGCAGGAAAGTTTGGCCAAAAAAAAAACATATTTTTTAAATTATGGACTTTTTTGGCTTACTTTTTTCAATTGCAGATTAAAGTTACATTATGCTCTTTTTAACCACAGCAATTAATATATGCTTCCATACAGCACAGCATTTATAAAAAATAAAAAAAACACCACTCAGCTCACACACAGCTCCAAAAACAAACAAGGAAATAATAAATCATCTGTTTTAAAGAAATAGTTTAAATAAATCCCTCAAATCCAGCAGAGTCTCAATCCAAAACCAACAAAAACAGCCCTTCATGCACACCTGCTCACTTATTTTGCATTATTGACACATTTAATTGTCTAATAATCATAATATTTCTTGCACGTGGAGCCCTGACAGAGCTGGTGGAAATTGGCTTGAGCATCAACCATCTGCCATGAAACTAAACAGGCCAGTTTATCTAATCTCTACAGTATAAACAACAGCATGCCTCATTTCTACACTTGTGTTTGGGAGGATTTTGTAACCTCAGAGCAACATCTTCAGCCCAAATTAAAAAAAAGAAACATTTTTAAAAATCACCTGAAGCTGCAGCGCTGCTTGATTCTCTGAGGGCGACGGAGCAGCCAGACCCAACAGATGCATAACACCTAAATCTGCTTTAATTCCTAACAGGCTTGGCCTCGTGCTGCACAGATAATAACCAGTCACTGTGTTACACTCATTCTTAGATATCAGCTCAATATTACAGCGTCAGCTCAATCCACGCTGCAGGAGGAGGAGATTCTCTGTTTATTGCGCTGAAAATTGCGCGATCTAAACTAGTGGGATCGATCCTCGCGTTTAAAGCTACTGTACTTCAGGTGCATATAATTGAATTCAGCGTTATGCAGCCTCCGGCCATAAAAGGAGAGAGGAGAAAGCATGGATGGAGCAAAGAGAAAAAAAGAAGAAGAAAACCACACGGCAATCAATAAGAAACAATTAAACACATTAACATCAACAGCAATATAGGAGGCTTCCAGACGGACCATCATCTGCCTCGTGAACTTGACATTGATGGGAAGCCTTTAAGGTCTGAGATCTCTCTCGATGGGGGTTTACCACTCTCTCCACCTCTGCAGCAAAATCCACAGCTTTACGCACGGTTAATATCCAAGCTCCCACAGCTCCAAATAGAAAGCTCCTTTTTTTCCCTCCCTCTTCTTCTTCTTTTAAATATTGACCTAAAGCTGCAGCTTATGCCGCTGATACCCCGCCTTAACCTGCAGATAATTGCCTTATTTATGTATTATTATTCTCCTCCAAAGCATTGCAGAGCTTTAAAAAAAGAAGAGAAGAGCGATTTCACTTGCGCGCACATCTACCCAAAAACGCCTCCAGCGCACGGACGCGTCATGCACACATGACTGCTCCTAATCAAAAGCCTAAAACAATAACTCAGCCTATTGTATCACATGTGGCTTTTGACCTCAGATCATCGATCGGGAGATTCTCCTTGCAGAACTGACGGCGCAGCAGGGTCACAGCACTCAGCAGAAGCCCAGAAAAGTTGGCTTTATACGAAATAAAGAGCGTGCATTGAAAAGAAAACAACAAAATAAAAATTTAAAAAGTTGCGTCACTTACGTGGTCTGCGAGGTTAGTCGACGACCCCGAAAGTTCTTCGTGGTCTGACTTCGAGCTGCCGTCCCGCTCGTCAATAACTAGATCTATTGGCATTTTTCCTTTCAAACAGCTGATGTACCGGTGGCAAAAATTGTCGCAGAGCTCGTGCACCTAAACGGGGAAGAAGAAAGAAAAATGTTTTAAAGAAAGGAAACTAAACACCTTTCCCAGGATGGGGAAACGCTCCAGCCAGTCCAAGAATAACTCAAATTAAGGGGGCATTATCGGCGGCGAGGAAACAATAGTGAAATTGTTGCAGTGCTTATTATTCTCCTGAGACCAGAGCAACAAGTTGAACGGCAACAAAAAAATAAACAGCCCGCCGTAAGCTGGTGGGAGAATGAACAGCTGGAACTAAATCTGCGGATCAATGCGCAACAGAGAGACTCCGGCATTTTTTATCAATATCAGATGCATCAATAATTGGCTAAAGACAAAATCTTATTGCATATTTTTTAAATTCACTTTTTCTTTTCTTTTCTGTGTTTTTGTCCAGATATCTAATAACAGCTCTGATCAGACCTGGCAGGTGATTCCTGCCTTGAAGTGAACAAATAATCAAATGTACCTTTTCTAATTCCAAGAGGTGAAACCGTAATACTTGTATGGCTTGAATCATCTGGAGGGGGAAAAACAACATTCATTATAAGCAAATATTATATTTGCTTTATGAAGTTTACGGAAGTTGTACAAAAAAACCATCATTACAGACTGGAATGTGCAGCCAGATTAAGGAGGTAGACATATTTTAGTGCAACAATACAGTAAACCAACAAAGACAAATGCGGTGACTTCTACACTGAACTGGGATCTGTTTTCTATCCTTTAGCGTAGAGATTATTCAGAGTGTCGGCGGGGAGTGACCGCACATTGTCAGGAGACAGAGACTTACCAAATTGTCCAACTCTGGATTTGATGAAAATAAAGGCTTTTCTGCTCGGACCTGAAACAAAAACCCCAAACATTCCAGTTAGTTTGGCTTCAACTCGCACCTGATTATTTTATACAGATTTTAATATAAATGTGAATTCCATAAATTAAACTTCTCCCCTGAACTAGAATATACTCTCATAGCAAAAGTGAGTATTTTACAGCATGATAAATATATATAAATCAGGCGGGAACGCGTGCGCCATGACGCAGCCATAACATCCTGTATATATTTGATTTCTCATGTTGCAAGAAAAAAAAATAGACCTGTTTGGCAAAGACTGCGATGTCCTCATTAAAGGAGTCTGAGGAGCAGACATCGCCGCCTGCTACGCCGGGCTCCCTCGGAGTACACGTCGCCAACTCGCACTTCTCAAAAACCAGAGCGAGCAGTGGGAATAAAGGGTGACTGCAAGAGGGGAAACACAGCCTGAGTGCACGCAGCTCCACGGAGCGCACTGCTAAAACCCCTCATATGTCCCCCGCTCTTTCATCATCACAACTAAAAAACACATAAAAGATCATTTTTTCCTCCAGTGTTTGGTTAAATTTACGCACTCCTCATTAGAAAAGTCAGAGGGTTTGTTATTCAAACACATGTATGTATTTTAGGAAAAGGGGTTTTTATGATCAGGTTTAAAATCAAATGCGCATCTGGATCATTTAACTCCATGTGGGGGAAAACGGAGCGTTTTGGAGGATTTCTTTGGCAAATCGAGACTGACATTTCCTGCAGTGCAAAAAGAGGGGGAAAAACACTAAGAAGTGAGCAAAACTAAACACGGAACTTAAACAGGAGAGAAGAAAAAATGAATCAAACTGTAAAGAATTTGAATATAAGAGGCACCAAATACATATATTTTTATTTTATTCTAAGGAGGCCTATAACTTTAACTCATAAATTTAAAAGAACATAGTTTTGTCATGCACTGAAATAAGACAAAAAATATTTTTTAAAAACAGCGAATTAAAATGTTACACAAAAAATATGTTCAGGTTTCTATTAGCTATATTCTGATTTTGTGGTTGTGTTTTATAAAGACCAGAACAAGGTGAGTGGAGGTGGATTTACTCCTCAGTGATTCTGTCTGTGGATTAGGACACTTTATGTGTCTGTAATCATATTTTAGTTTGCTCCTATTCAGAAGAGAACACGTTTTTATTTCCCGGCTTGAAAATAAAGTCCTAAACTTACAGACGCACGGTGCGTTAAAACGCAATGTGTGTGTGTGTGTGTGTGTGTGTGTGTGTGTGTGTGTGTGAAGCAGGGAGAGCGTGTGTGTTGTTGCAAATACTTCTTGAAATTACTCCAAAAGTATTTCAAGTGATAAAGACGTTGAAGGTAAACGGTGGTGGACAGTAATATCAGAGGAAGTTTGCTCCAGTTGAAACTAATTTTTCCTATTTTATTGTGCGACTTTCCTGTGAGCTTCCATATTATTTTACAAGCTCCAGGCTCCATACTCTTACTTACTGCAGGTCTGACGATGCCTTTGTACAATGAGTGTAAAATTACACATCAACAAAACTCCCCTAAGCAACAAAAGGGCTCCAAACGACGGGCGAACCTGCACAAAACCCTGTTTAAATTGAGCGGTGGGAGGAGGAGGCTCGAGGAAAACAAAAAGTTAAGAGAAAAGCTGAAACTTACAGGTAAATATATATGTGAACTATTTGGGATTTAGTTAAGCCTTACCCATAAATTTGATCTTTATCCCTCTTTAAAACGTCGTTGACAGCAGAGCCCATGCTGGTGGGCATTACGTTCGGATGCGGAGCGTGGGCTCCGTAGTGCTGGCTGGCGTGGAGCGGCGGTCCGTGGTTCAGGTGGTGGACCTGGGGAAGCGGCCGGGGAGCATGCGGGTCCCCGTACATCGACGCCGGGACTCCGTCCATCCCGCCATAATGGGCCAGCTCATCGTACTGAGAATAAATAATAATAATAATAGTAATAATGAAAAAGTAGAAAAAATATAAGGGGAAAAAAGTGTGCGCACTTTTTGTGTAGTTTTTAAGCAAACGCGAAAAGTAGCAGGGAATAAAAAAAAAAAAAAAAAAGCATGCCGACTCATTCTGAAAACAAGCTGTCTCATATCAGATCTGCTCGGGTTTATTACCAGAAACATAATAACTTAGAAGTCTTCTTCTGCGCTCAGAGTTTTGGGGTGAAAACAGTTTGGAGCCTCCTGTGAAACTGCTCCACGATTGTCGCGGAGGCTGTCGGTAAAAAAAAAAAAAAAAAAAAAGGAAAAAAATAGAAAAAGAAAAAGAAAGAAGCAGAGGCTGTCACTTCTCTTGAAGAGCGAGAGCGCCGCAAAAAATGTCAAATATCGCAGCTCTGATAGGAATACTTTGTAATTTTGCCAGAACCCGACCGTACGAGGGGCCTCTCTACTTTGGGTTTGAACAGGTAACGCGTAGGAGATTTAAAACCTACCCTTTGCGCCATCAGGCTGCGCTCCAATAAACTCCTGAATCTGTCCGTATATTTAATATCCCAGTCCCGGATAGAAAGTGATTTAGTAGCAGGATTCCTCCTTCAAACAACTTTGCGAATTTCTCCTATTCGCCAGTCTGGTGAAGTTGAAGTCGTAGCATCGGAGAAGTTTCGCAATTTTTCTTGTTTTCCTTCTTTCCTTGGAAAAAAAAGAGAAAAAAATGCGCCAAAGTGAAGGTTACAATCGGCCCATCAACAACCTGCATGTAACTAAACTGTCGTGTCTCATGGCTTTTTGCCACTCCAGCTGTCAATCAAAGCCAGAGGTTGTCAAGGTAATGAATGAATGACGGTTGGTGATGATGTTCAAGAGAAGGACGAATCTTTTTAGTCCGTTTTCATCCCGCAAGTCCGCGTCTCCTTTAATGCCTCCAGATCGCAATCTTGGTTTTATTATCACTGTAGGGAAAAAAAAGAAGAAGAAGGAGAAAAAAAGGTGTAGAAATTAGAAGTCTGCGATTCGGATCTCTCCTTTCTTTCCCCCCGTAGGTATTTCGTCTATCTGGCGAGACTGAGATGAGTGAGTGTCAGCGAGTGTTGGCAGGTTGGCTGCTAGCTTGCTTATAGAAACAGAGTCAGTTCGCAGCGCTGAGCGGTGGGCGAATGAAATGACGGATCCCGGAAGTAGTGGTGGCCATAGCCAGTCCTACAGCAGCTCCAGAGAAGAGAGAGGAGAGACCAAATCTTGTGATATGCAGAGTATATGCGAGGCACAGGGACGGCTTCAACTCCACACTGGGGGTAAAAACGCTAAAGCAACACAGCTCCCACCCAGTTCACCCTCTTTTTTCCTCCTCCTTTCTTTCTTTCGCCGAGAAGAGTCCTAGAGAGAGAAAAAAAAGGAGAAGAGCGGATATTTATGCTGGAACTGCTTCGAGTTGTACAAAAACACAACACTGACTGAGCTGGATCGCATGGATTGTTATTTACCGGCTCACAAATAAGAAGTAAATACAAGAAAAAGTTTATAAGCGGAGATTACGCACAGTTTTACGCACAGGAAATGTCACAGTCTGCGATATAAATAGAACAAATTTGAAGTCTAAATTATACAAATATGATATGAATGTTGAGGTTGGAGCTTACTTGCTCTCTGTTTGCTGGTTATAAACCCGCGTGCATACTTAATATCCTCCTAATACCCCTTAATCTCGCGCCTAATTATCGCTCTGCTCTTTTTGTGTGTGTGTGCAAATTAAACGGCACGCAGCACCCCTCTAAGTCCAGAATGAACTTTTCCAAGAGGGAAAAAAAAGCTTTTGTGGGGAAACTAATTTTCTGTGTTTCTGTCGTCCAATCCCCTCTCTTGATGGGAGCTCGTGCCTTACCTCAGAGTAGTCAATTATCAAAGCTCCCCGAGATCATCAATCATGTGGGGAGATTGAAGTTTAGAGGAGGAGCAACGCTCCGGCCATTGATTCCAGCGGAGGCTCGTTTTTTTTTTTTTTTTTTTTTTTTTTTTTTTTTTTTTGGAGCCTGTGCACTTTTACGCACAAAACAGAAGCAGGCCATCTATCCCCTTTAATATTTAGCTCCATCAGTGCTAATATGCCATCATGGCCGTATTGATAGGTTCGCACATAAAGGCTCCATTTGTAGCTCCGTGACATTTTTGATGGTGGGAATTAATTATTCACAGGTTAGGATTAAGGTAGACACACGCTCAGGGGAGATGGGCTGTGGCTACCGTTGGAGGGTCAATAAACTCTCCCCAACAAACAAAATACTAAGTAGTGTTGCTCGGGGTCGATTATAGAGATAGCAGGCTCTTTTTTTCTCTTCCTTCCCTCTCTCTCTTTCTCTCTCTCTCTTTCTCTCTCTCTCTCTCTTTAAAGGAAAATGATTTAATAAATGAAACCGTGACAACAGTTATGTTTGTTGGCATAAAGGGGGGGTGGGAAGTGTGGGACTGCAGGGTTTGACAAACGGCTGTGTGGACATTTCAACGCGCAATACCCCGGGAAGGAGCTGCAGAGCTGTGCGCAGAGAGCCAAGGCTCTCACCGTCTCCAAGTCTCTCCTGCGCTCTGTAAACACAGCCAGTCCGGCACACTCTGCTCACCGAAGACTGATATTTTCATAAGCTAAATACTGTCGTTCGCATTGATTTGTGCGCTCACGCTTGACTTTTCTTTTTCTTTTTTTTTCATCCTGTTTTGGACAACCTTGGTAAGTACTCCTCACATGTTTTGGAGCAAACGCGTTCTTTCTCGACGCAGGAAGGATAAAGTTTTATAGGCTGGACTATTAAAAAAAGCAGACTTTAAATATATAATTTTACAACTCATTTTGTGTAGGGTTATGAAATATTCTAAACGCTTGTATGATGTAAAAAAAAAAGTTGTTTTAGATATTGTTGCATTATATTGTGAAAATATGTGATTTACCCCGAAGGAGAGGGACGTGAAGAGCGCGTGAAAGTCAAACTAATTATGCGTGGTCGGGCTCCACAGAAACACGTTGTTAAACTTCCTTCGAATCATATGAAACATTCAAAATATTGATTTTTAAAACAATTTGAGGAGTTAAATATCACGTTTTAAATGATAAAGTAAATTATTTTATATTTCAATAAATAAATGCAAAAAGCAGAGTGTTAAAACCTTCAATCTGACATGAATAATCTTTCGCTTAATAGTTAATTAATTTGAATTTCCCCAATAAACACGTCAGCTTAAACTCCGAGCGCTTTACAAACCGCATAAACATAAAATAATTCCTTATTTACGCACATTTCCCTTATTATTTTTAAGCATTTGCTCTTTTCAGGTGCACAACACAACTCCTGCGTAAGAAACAAATCAGTAGATGGCATTACCAGGCGGTAAAATTTCATCTTGTGGCGTCAAATTGAGGTCAGTTTAGGGTTAAAGCGCTCGGTGTCCGTGTGGGACATGGCCAGCTGCGTTTGGATTCATTAAAGGAAGGAGGGAGAAGAGGGAGGGAACGGATCCATTTCAAGGAAAACACTGCTGGGACAGTCACCAGGAGAGAGATCCTCCGCATGTCACATCCTAAAGGTGCACCGAGCGAGCCGCAGCACTGAACTTCCACTCCTCTGTTTACTCTTTGCAGGACTCCCAATCCCCCCCCCCCCCCCCCAGTGCTGCCCTGCAGGGCTCGCTTGTTCACACACACATACACACATGCCTGTTGCTAAATATGGAGAGAAATGCATTGTTGATTTAATTCCCTCAAAAAGATCACTGATATCAAACGAGCCTCAAATCCTCTTAGTGACCTTAAACACTTCTGGAGAAACAATTGGCGCTCAACCGCAGGAACAAATAAAATCGCGCTAATCTTGTTTGTAACTTTGTTCTTTCTTGGCCCTCTTCAGGATTTGAGATTATGCAAATGGGGGGGCTAATGTATAGAGAGCCTGCGATAAGGCAGAGGCTGGATCAGAGGCTGGATCAGAGGATGGCTGCAGGAGAGGCGCGAACGGACAAACTCCTCGATGCTGTTTTGTCTAGTTTTTAAGTTTGAAAGGAATCAAAATGATGTCATAATTCACATTTAAATTGTAGTTTTGCACCCTTTAAAAAAATAACAGATTAGTTTATTTTTCATATAGGCCCTAAATGTAAAAAAAAAAAAATAGTAACGTATTTTCTACCTTTGAAAACTCCTTTAAAAATAAGAAAACCTTCATAGACCTTTTGTAAAATAATGATCATTTGTTTATAGCCAAATACTAGTTATTGTACCACTCCACAGCGCATTACCTCAGCCCTCTCCGCACCTGAACTCCCTTTGACCTCCGGACTGAAATGTGCCTGTAAGGTTTCAGAAAGTGGACCGAGCAGCTCAAATACTTGTAAAACTTTCGCGACTAACTGTAAATTCTTCAGCTCCAAAGCCTCATTTTCCCCTCCACCGATTCTCAGAGTCTGGTGTCAGAGGGTTTGTAAAGGGAGGAGGGGGAGACTAGACGGAGGGAGGGAGGCCAGCACGCAGGATGGAACTGTGGCTTTTCTCCTCTCAAATAGAGATGGAGAATATGCAGCCCTCTAGCGACACCTGGCGGCCGCGGCTGATGCCAGGCTTGTTTTAGAACGCTTCGGCGCGACAAAGATAAGGCCCTGAAAAAATATCAAACAAAAAACTAAACAATTAAACTCTGTCTTATTTATAAATATCTTAATTTTAATGGAAAAGACTGAAGGTTAAATGAGTTTAATGAGTTACCCAATGAAACCAATAAAAATCTAATGTTTTAACGCAAATTAGAATAAAACATCTCTCATTTTGTTTGTGCTCATCACCGTTTTGAAATATTAAATATTTATGCTGTAAATTTCTTTTAATTGCTGAACTCTAATAGAAGACTTCGTAAAGATTTACACAGTTTAGAAAATCATCTTTTTAAAATGAAGTGAGGAGAATTTATTTAAGATTTATTAGATTTTTATTATAATCCAAGAACAAATCTAATAAAAATGAACTTGATTCAAATCATTAGTTGACAGTTATTCACATCTGCCCTCCTAAATAAATACAACTATTAAAAAAAAAATGCGAGTTGTTGATCAGATTAATATAAATATCGATTTAAACTCAACTTGTATTCAGGGCGTCATTTTAGATTTATGAATATATTAAAGTTAATCCACAAGTAATTTGAGTAAATCTTTAAAAATAATGAAGCCTCAACATGAACATTAAACAGTTTTATCGTTTATTTTGGGAAATAGTGGTTGAAAATAGTCTAAAAAAATTTAAAATAATAAAATAAAAGAAATGATCTTATATCTAAGCGTTAACTCTTTCCAGCTATAACTGAAAGCAGCAGCTCCTTTTTATTGTAACAACCCCCCGCCCCCCTCAGACGTGGAGCTGTTGATGTGAAGTGTGTTTTTGTGAGTCCTCGGCTCTGCTCGGCTGTGACACAGTTCGCGCAGGTCAGCGCTGAGATTAGAGCCCGTCGTTAACGCCTGCTCGGATCCACCAAATGCTGATTTAATGAGCTTGCATTGGCTGTTTGTCCCAGAATACCTGGTGAGCATGTGTTTGTAGCGCCGCCGACTCTAATCCTATGGTGTCTCCTTTTAACACTCAGGGGGGGCAGCCGGAAGCAGACTGCAGATATGAGGCTGATTTATCCCGTTTATTATTTTTATTTTATTATTATTATTATTATTTCAGGTGCAGAACACGCCTGTGAGGCCTGCATCCGGACACATTACTACATGTAATTGAGAGAAGTTTAAGTGGAGGCCGAGAAAGCGCGGAGTTAATAGCGGTGACCCTCTTGCTGTGCCACTGTCGCTCATCATTTATCAGGCTTAAGGGGCTTAAACAGGCAGCGCGGACCCACCTTTTATTACACATCAAACCCTCTCTGCCTTATCTACATTAGGAGGAATACATGCATCGTTGGCTGTTATGCGGATTTGGAAACAGAAACATGTCCAATAAAGTCGCCCTCCTCCGCTGATGAGAGGGAAATATGTCTCCAGGCGCCGCGGAGAGACAAACCCAGCGGTTTAAGCCCTTATTAAACGCTCCTAATTCCTCCCTCCGCTTCATTTCAGCGCCATCCTTCTCTTGTTTGTCCAGCGAGGAAACGGGAAAAAAAAGACAAATGATTAAATGTACCCCAGAAGTGCGTCTGTTCAAATCAGACACAAGTCGGGTGTTAAAAATATGTATTTCTGTTTAAAACAAATAATAGAGTCCATTAAATGTATGCATGTGGTTGCCCTTGTTCTATTTAATTTCTAATCTTTTTTTTTCTTGCAATAAAATAACTTTTCGTTATTTACAGATGAGGGTTAATTTCCTGCGCCTTTCTGAGAAAAGTTCGAGTCCATTCTTCACTTGTGGGCCGGTTTCCTCCAAGGAGCGCTCAGTGAATCCAGCTGCATTCACGTGGTTTGATATTCCGGTCACACCAAGGCTGCAAACACGGCTCTTCTATTCAATAAACATCACTGATACAGATCTACATCCATCCATTAGAAAAACAAACACAAGCAAAACAAATTCAGAGCAGCTGACTTCTAAAGGCCTCTAAATACATTTTCATTAGTTTTATTTTACAGGATTTATATCTTCATCTGGATGCAGTAAATATTTCTGAATATTTTAAAGTGGACTTTAAACTTTTTGTCATTTGCAGGTTACATCATGTAAATATTAAAGTCTTTTAAAATTACCTTTTGACTTCTTTTGTTTATTTCTTCACACAAGTTCATTAGTAACAGTCTTTCACCCACACACACACACACGCAGCACTGTGAAGGCAAGTTAATCAAATGACCCAGCCAAAGAGACAAACCCTATTAATTTGGATTATGTGCAGCATGTCCTCTCCCCTATTCATCTGGCTAACTTTCCCCGTGTGACCTCGTGTTTACTCCCTTCACAGCATGACAGAAAAGCCACTGCTCACCCTTCTAACAACACACTCCACTTGTCTAAGCAAAACATTACATCTCCTACTCATGACTCCCTTCAATACCTGCAGAAAACGATGCAGGCAAACACATGCAGATAGTGTTTTGTTTGTTTTTGTCCCCCAGCTTATGTTTTCCCATTTCCATCTTCCATCCGATAGCCCAGCTCTCACCTCCCTCCCTCCCCCGTCCTTCACTCTCTCCCTCCCCATCCTCTTAGGTTCTGCAGGAGTTCACATGATCAAGCAAGGTACCCAGGTAATTACCTGGCATTGTCAAATAAAGCGACCACTGATTCAAATTAGGAGTGAAATATCAAAGAGCAGCGTTGCCTTTGCAGCCAGTACTTATCCACACAGGAGACGGAGAGGAGATCTGAGAGCTCGGGGACCTGCAGGGAGGCAACAACAACACTCAGTCTTCCCTTCCTAGATAAATATCACCAATGAGAGCAACAGAGCCCAACATGCCCAGGTTCACGTGTTTGTTTCTATTACACATTCTACTTATCCATTATTAACTTGTGCACCATTTAATGTGGCCAACTTTTACAAGAGGGTTTTTGCAACACTCCAATCTGGGTCCTCCTTTGAACGTCGAAGGGTGAAATGTATGAATGTGCTCGGGCGGCGTGGTCAGGCCATGTTTTCAGCCTCCCATCAGTGGTTCTGGATCAGATACAAAGGAAAGAATAAAGAGAAATCAGAACCGAGTGAGTCCTCATCTAAAGTAGCTGCAAAACCACAAGCACATTAATAATGTTTGCCTTTGGTTTTCCTATAGTTGTGCAAGAATTAAAATATTGTGTCATTTTTTGATTCATTAACAACCAGACCTTTAACATTTTGGTGCTGGAACCAGTCGATGTCACTTAAAAAAAAATACATTTCTGACTCATCCAAACTAGACAAGGTGCATCCTGGGATTTCACCTCAACACAGAGCGAGTCCCTGTAATTTGACTTGCCACGTCTCAATGGAAGTTGAATTGGTTACACTGTGCAACAACAAATAAAACGCCCGCAATGCTTTAGTGAGTGTTTTTCATGGTTGGAGGCGAAATGGGGTTGCTGACGATATTTGAGTGTTTAATGCTATAAACACACACACTTCCCTCCCTCTGGCATATGGATGGCTCCCAGGGACACTTTGCATGTAAATATTCATACAGAGGATGGGATGGGCTATTAATTATTAAGCACAGTAAAGAAGTGTAATACTTCAGCATTAACACATGGATCTTATTTTTTTATTTGCTGAACACGAGGAGGAGGTGAAATGAGTTATTTTCCACAAAATGTTTTTTTTTTATGTCGAAGCTAAAAGAAAAAAAGTAAAAAATCAGGACGGTGCCGACTTTCAGGAAATAAAGGAGATACATTATTGAGCAGAACATGAGGAATATTTATGAATATACATATTTAACTCAAGAGGAAAGGAGGGTTGATGATCTTCAGAGCACAAAAACATAATGATATGACATCTATCAAATTTAAACCTGTTTTTATCATGAATATAGTGGAAGTTTCAGCCATTCCTGTTTAACTTTTCCACAACCACACATCCCTCCAGCTTATTCCCCCCCTCTACCTCTGAATAGCCTTGCGGCCTTTGGTTCATGACAGATTGTCACACTGTGATGGAGTTTGAGTGGAGCCACCAGCAAGATGGTTAGAAGTCCATACCAGAGCTCCACACTGCGCACAACTAAAGAGAAACCGATGCAGCAGAAAGAAAGGGGGATAAAAAGGGAAATTCTATATATTGTGCACGAAGACCCTTCATTTATTCAGATGCACGAGGCAATATTCAGTTTATCTCACTATGAGGACTCCATTTCTGTTGCAAAGATGAAATGAATGGCTTTTCAAATAATGAGCGCGAGGAAGCAACAACCTCGATACAATCAGGTCTTTGAGAGTTCACATCCTATTGTGCCGCTGACAGAAATTAACCAGCGATCCACATCACTTGTGTCGACGGCGCGACTTGTAATCTAAAAGGACGCCACCATCCTACAACGTCGCAGCATCCCTGCCATTCACTTCATTCGTGTCCAGGAAGAAAAAAAAAGACAAATCATCAGAGTGAAATAGAATTAACAATTTCCCTAGCTGATTTGGTCTTTTAAAACCCTCATTACACAAAAGCATTGTATATATTAACAAATCCCTGTGTGGAAGCGAACTCTTTATGATGATCCAATCATCATCAAGTTGTAATATTCTAATCAATTAGCGAGGATGAACTAATTGTCCAATCTCTCACTTGCTAATTTACCCTGGAAATATAAGTGGGACAAACGAATGCAGCATCTTTTTTAAATAAAAGAAGATGCACAAACGGAGCTCACGCTTTGGTGAGCGTGCTCTGTTTCTTCAGCGGGTTTAGTTTCTCAATATGTATGAGCTAGATCAAAGAGAAGAGATAGAAGTGGGGCCTGTACAAAAAGCGGAACACATTTAAGATCCTGAAGATGCAAATGCTCTGGCTCTTGTTGAACGCCGGTGTTTGCATAACATCAGTTGACACAGTCTACGAGAGCTTTTTCTGTGCCACTTGTGTACAGACTACAAAACACACTGTCCTCTGGGATGTTTTATTTTAAAAGGCGCTCTTAGAGCTGGGTGAATATGAATCCGAGCCATAACTCGGTTCTCATTTCCAAATTGCAGCAGGCTAAATGTGTCTGAAAGGGCACAAATGGATGGAAAGCATGGGTGTGCGTTTGTTCGCGTGGATGTCGCAGGGCGTGTGATGTGTGTGTGTGTGTGTGTTTTTGTCGTGCGGCAGTTTTATATTTTGCCCAGACAAAAGGCTGTCAACACTACCGGTGCTGTTATGTTGATTATTACAGAGCACAAGTTCACTGTGACTACAGACAACAATCAAATACTGAATGAGACACTCCGGGGACACGGTGTAACTGTATCCTCATGTTTCCAGGGAGTTGCCCTTGGCTAGCCTACAGTATGAACCCAAGAAACAATAAACCTCCTGTGTACTGCACAAGAAAACACAACTAAATGTCCTCTGTTTTATCTAGCTATCATATTTATATTTATGTATATTTTATCCAGAATTTTTTATTCATGGTTTGAGTAAAGCTAAAACGGACTTTTATATGAAAATGAAGAAACCGCTCTCTCATACATCACTGCTTTTCGTTTGTTTACCTGAACACGAAATAAAAAAAAGAAATTGGCCCAAAAATGTCAAACAACTTTTGGATTTGTGCTCTCCGGTCCTTTGTTCTGTGCTGTTGTCAAATTTGAAATTTAATACTGTTTTCACCTGACTCCATCTGCAGAAAAGATATCCTACATTCTCCTTTAATATTCACTGGTGGTTAATTATTAAAGGTATGTATTTGAATTATAAATATACTAGTTATACAGAAGTAGGCAAAGCAGGCATATAGCCTGGGGCTAAATTCCTCCATTACCCATTATTTTCCAGTCTGCCGTCTCCATATGCCTGCCTCCTATTCCTATGTCATCTCCAAAAACACCAAGGCATTCCTTTGTACTTACCTACCCCCCCACACTTTGGCCACCCCCAAAAATCCTCCCCTCCATACATAAGTGTGCTGCTTCCTTGAAGTAGGATGTCACACTTGTCTTAAATATAATGAATCACTATCTTCAAGGCATCCCTGGATCCCAAACACTCCCCACCGAAACCTGCCTAGTCCTCCCCCAATCCGAGCCTTCCTACATGTCACAAATCATCCGTTGTGGAGGGCTCTCCTCTAAATCATTAACATTGTCAGAAATGACTGGGCCAAGGAGTGGGAAGGGCCCAGAGATGCAGCCGAGGCACACGCGTGAGAGATGGGAATATAGAATGGTAAACAAAGACGCAGCCTTACACCCTGTCTTCCCCTTTCCTCGCCGTTCCCCTTTGCCTCGTCTTTGTTTTTTCTCCTCTTTTTTTTCCCACTTCTTCCCTCTTCCATGGGATTTCTGAACAAGAAAAGAAGTACAGTATGAGAAAAAGTAAAGAAACTGTCAAAGAACTTGTGAAATTCTTAGCCTCCACTTTTGAAACTATTGTGGAGTTTTCCCCTGGAGTTTTTCCTAAAAGCTCTTTGTTGTAAACATTGTAAAATGGATCAAATGCCATGAAAAATATTGCATTTTGTCTCTGGACCATTTTATAATTAAAAAATCAGGTAGCCCCGTGCAAAAAGAAAAAAAATTAGTTTAATTGAACCTTTTTTACAGTAGTTAACTAAGACTGTGGCTTTGTTTTCTACACTCATAATTCTTTTTGTCTGCATCATTATAGCCTGAAATACAAGCTTGCTGTTTGACACAGCTTATCAACCTACTTCCATTTAATGCCATACTTACCTAATGTACACTCCTTCCTATGCTGTCATCCATCAAAAGGATTACTAATTTTTCCTCAATTTCCGCAGCTCTCTTAAGAATCTAAAGGGTGATTGATAACAGTTGAAGGAAAAGCACAGTGGTACTGTTTTTAACCTTGCTCAAGTCATTAATCTGCTTTATACCCATGAAGGTAGTAAAGGAGACAATGAATTAGTCATTAAAACGCAGGTCAGTTTATTAGAATTCCTGATTGAACTGTAAAATGACTTCTCTCGAGATGCCTGGGCAAAAGGAAGGAATCTGCAAATCCAGAGAGGGAAGAAAAGGAGCTGAGGGAAGCAAGAAGAGGAGTTACTGCATGAGTGCTTCTCTGCACGGAGGAAATGACAGCGGGGTGTATCGGTAGCCATTGCTGACCTGAGAAAACATTAGCTCATTAACAAAGGGAGGGCATTATCTGCCAAGAATAATGTCACAAAAACAAGAAATAAATGTAAACAAATGAAACACGAGTTTGTGATCGCATAAAGCTGCATATTGTCACTGTTGAGCTCAAACCTTCCTTCTCCAAGAATGCGATGTTTCAGAATATAAAAACAAAAAGTGATATGGTCAGTTTGCATTTTGTTGGTGTAAACTAAAAATAAAAGTTGTATTTTTTTTCTATATACACTAATTATTGTGTAAAAGGACAAAAAATAAAAGTGTACTTATGTATATAAGCTCTGTAATTATAAAGGATTGTAGCATTTTCATGGCATCTTGCTTAATAGCAGTGATCTGGTAAGGTTGTGATTTGATAACTTCCACAGAGATACAAACTGAGTTCACTGCAGTACGTGTTAAACACACACACACACACACACACACACACACACACACACACACACACACACACACACACACACACACACACACACACACATACACACACACAAATTCCCTCTTATTTGCATTATGTATATTCCTACACTCTTTTCCATTTATTAAAACTACAGGGTAATATGGTCACTTTATTAGGCTTAGGTTACTACTTAAAAATAAAATTCATTCTTTACAAAAGGGGGATAAAGTCCTGTCATACTCTCAATACCACTCCAGGGTTGAACATTTTGATGTTGAAGTGTTTCAGTGAGTGCTCTGTAAAGGTTCAGGTCACAAGTTTTTTTTTTATCCAATTAACTGGATGATCATTCGGCCCCAGGCTGATGTGAATGGTGACCAACAGTTGATTGATGCAAAATTACAAGTATAATAAAAAAAATGGAGATGCAAGATTATCACTTTTCAGAAACAAAAAAGATTTTTGCTGCAACTCAAAGCAAAGTAATGCTCCAATGACTGGAAAAGTGTCAATTACATAATCAAAAAGATGATATAATGGACACGTAACAAATGTAAAAATACATTAAAAAATACAAAAAGATGACAGGTTATTAATATTTTTATTTTCATGTCAAACATTTTTCTATAAACAGGTAAATCAAGTAGACTTTTGACATTAATTTGTTCTTTGCAGACGACTCCATTCTGTTCCTGTGTGTTCACTTTTAATGGCTGCCTACCTCATAGTTACAGGCAGCCATAATGTGACACTTGAGATATGCATTCTCAGCCGTGCAAACATCTTACTCCATT